>JAMXBD010003698.1:0-106998 GCA_024138025.1 Combretum micranthum | reverse complement strand
AGGAGATCTATCGATCGTAAGCATGCTTGATCTCAACCGTCAATCTAGATGTCATCCAATGATTAGCACTAGCCTTCACATCTATAAATAAGAAGCTCATCTCCTCGTTTTTCATTGATTTTATGTGTCACTGATAAAATCATAATATACTCACTTTTCATTGATAAAATTATGTTTAATCATTATTGATTTTGTAGAAATCATGAGGATATGGTTCTTATATGTGTTTATTGTGATATTTGAGGTCATGAAGGACTTATAATACACATGCAAACAATTTAAGAGATGATTTGAGCAAACTTAGATAAGAAAAGAAAGTGGGCATACCAATTAAGAATGTATACCATTGGTCTTCATTGGATCATCAGCAACCTTCATCAAATATAAAGCAACACCACCAACTTTTAAGCAAAAATTTCATCGCCCTTCATCAAATGAACTTATGTCGGCATGTGGTTGGACTTATGCCACCGACTTTGAGGCGATATTAGATATCCACAGCATTGAAAACATTAAAGCCAACCATAACATCGCCAACATTTGTAGGAGAATCCAACGGCTTTGATTTTCTAATATGCACACTAGAAATTCTAAATTCAATGCCGCTGGGTTTTAGCCAGTGTTGAATGTTCACAGAACCAAAAACTTTAGCATGGGCTCCAATGCTACCAGTGTAGAAACAGAGAGTCGCTAGCTAGCAATGTACGTTGCATATTGGAACAATAAGGCCGTTGACCTTGAGTCGGTGTAAACACACTGCTGCTTTTGGAAAATTAAAGCTATAACGAAGGCCGACAGTTACAAAATCAAGGTTGCTGGCATAAAATGAAAAGTTGCCAATGTATCTCCATGTGTTACTCTTTCTTATCTCTGTATATTATGTTAATTTTTGGGAGAGAAAAATATATTACAAGAAGAAAAGAACAAACCTTAAGCAAGAGAGATCTATTAAAACATGAATGTGATGTATTCAATCTTAGGGTACTAAAACCCCATTATTCTAGCAACATTTGAAGGTGATTTTGGGGTTTTGCATGTGATCAAGCAATGCCCAATTCATTAGGTTTATGGATTTGAAGACTCCGGTGAATGAAATTCCTTTTGAGGTGTTTTCAATCCTTATCTATTATGTCTATTGCTTGATTGAGATGCCTTGCTTAATGTATTTGCGAATATTCATTTATGGATTTGATGAATTGGACCAATTGACTTGTTTTGATGTTGCTATTTGATTATTTGGGAATTTAACTGTTGTTGTTCATGATTTGTTTGACTAGTTTCGGGCTCATATTAATTGGATGGATTAGGGTTAGAGATACTCAAGAGAGATTCGATAATCCATATGAACACAAGTTAGATTTTTGAAAGAGATTTATCATAGGGATATGAAATTCATGAACTCACTTGCTTAACGTGGTTATGATTACAATTTTGAGTCACTTGGCGGTTCTTGAATTGTGATTTTAACTAGAGTAGTAATTTCGGTGTGAGTGAGTTACTATTTATCTTATAATTATAAATAAATTACCTTAGCAGGATAATTTATGTTATGATTAGAATTTTGCTACTCCAGGATGTGGCAAGTTCTAGTGAGTTTGGATAAATCCCAAGTAATTAGTTTTAATATCAACTTGAGGCATCAATTAAATTCAAATGAAAATATAATTGCATGTTTCTTAATTGTTTTAGCATCTCTTAAACTTGGATCTATCATTTACGTTGCTAGAGCATTCGATTTAGTGTTCAAGTTTGCTAATTAGTTTAGTTTTTAGTTAAATTACAATCTGATAGCTTAATCTAAAATATGATCTTTGATAACATAGCTTAGGGAAACAATCGAATACCTAGTAATTAGTCATTATCTCCATGTGGATCGACCTAGTCTCATCGGTATATTTACTGCATACGCAACTGGTTTACTGGATGGTTATTTTGTGCTTATAAATAGAATTTAAAATTAAAAAGCATAGTAACATCCAGTCAATCATGAGGATTGAGAGTAACGCTGAAACGTTTCAAAAATATAACCAAGAAAGATCAAAACACCCATTTAACGAAGAACAAATTAAGATCGATTGGGTCTACTTAATTTAATATTTTGTCACAAACTTAAGCTTGAGAAATTGTTTGTCAATTCCTTTCCTTATGCCTTTCTCTATAACATTTGTACACGTGTCATCATCTCAAGAATTCTTTTGGGTTTAACTGGCATGCCTATTACACATGATCGGTCATCGTAGTTAATCCCACAATACATGCATTACAAGAAAATTGATATTTAAAGACAAAAAGTTTGCAAGGGAAAATTGATAAGAAAAAGTTCTATTTTTGTAGATACTAATGAGGTAGAAGCTATGGCAAACATATAAATGGCAAAATAGGACAAAGACTGGTTAGTGATAGTTTTATGATTTTAGGTCCCCATATAAAACGAGTTAATGGAAGAACTCACCCCTAGGTAGTGAGTTTTAGGGTAAATTCTATCATTTAGACCTTAAAATGGCATTTTTTTTTTCTCTTTTGAAAAATTTTAAATTTGCTATAACTTTTAGTATAGATTTTCTTTTTAATTTTCCATCTGTAACATTTTACTTGTTCTTTTATCTACTTTATGCTTGTGAGTTTTAGGATTTTTCCATTTTTGACATCTTTTCTAGTTCTATTTTTGAAACCTTTCAAGCTTGCATTCATATGTACGCACTGGGGCAACAAACAAAACAATTTTTGAAACCTTTTAAGCTTGCATTTATATGACCTCTTTGTTCTGCCCAAAATTTTGAATTCCTTACAATTTTCAATTTTGGATGTCATTTGTCTGGTTATTCATAAAATCATAGGCAATTGAAGATCATATTCCAACATTCTTGCACAATTCAACGAAACGTGATATTTTTCTATATCTTTCACTGCACTAGATACAATCAACGACAATGATTTTTACAATAGAGATTTACTTTCATAGATAGAAATTTTGCCTTTAAAACCTAATTATCTTATAGTGATACATTATATGTATATAATGACTATAGACAGGGGATTTAGGGGGGGGGGGGGGGGGGGGGGGGGGGGGGGGGGATGGGGGCTATAGGGCCCCAGTCTCCCCAGACTAGGAAAAATTAATTTTTAAAGGTTTTTTAAAAGAAAAAAATATATATTATATGTATATTATAAAGAGAGAACTATGATATAAAATTAAGTGTAATGTAGTGGCTAAGCATTTACTTTTATATCATCATAGGTTCAAATCCATGAGAGTACAACATGCATTTATTGCGCAAGCTACTTCTTACTCTTATACTAACTTTTCTCTCTCTATATATGTGTGTGTGTGTGTGTGTGTCTCTTTTTAACTTTTTCTTTTACAATAGTCAATAATACTAAATTTTTTCATCATAAAATTATCAAACTAAATAAATCTTTATTAATAACTATTTTATGTTCAAAGTATATCACAAAGTAATAATTATTATTATCCACATTGCAATTGAATATTATTGCATACTAATCATATAATATGATTTAGTAACTTTTTTTCTTCAATTACTATTATTTAAATGTATATAAATTATTGAACAATTGTCTTATTTATATATATTTTATAATATGTTTGTACTAAAAGCAATCACATTGCATATTAATTATTTAATTTGATTTAGCAACATTATTTTTTTCTATATGTAATTCTAGGAAAATGGACATAAAGTATTGAATAAATATCATTTCTAGATATATTTTATGATTTATTTTTATTAAATGCAAAATTCATACAGATATTAACTCTATATTTTTTATTAACAGTTAATTTTCTAGTAACATATATATCATCCCTTATGAAATGCACTAAATTCTCTTAATTATTGTTTAAATAATTTTTTTCATGAAGTTTTAAAAAATATCACATTAAAATCATTATAAAATTATCTTAAATATATAAGATGCAATATAATTTTGTAGCTAGTGGATATTAATAAACAATTTTAAAATTAACTTAATTAAAATCCAGCCCCTCAGTCGTATAATCCTGTGTCCGCCCTAACTATAAAAATTGGGATTATCCTCCTAAAGAAGGCCTCTTGGAAAATATAATTCCCAACGTTCAACCCTATCCTTATTAAGTCTTATAAACTAAGCTGGGAAAAATATTTTTAACTTCAAATTCTGATAAGATCCGCAAATTATATCATTCATTCATGGGCGATACGTCATTTCTCTAATTTCCTTCATCCCCACCACCACCACACACCCCCACCCCACCCCCCCACCCCAAAACCAAAAAAAAAAAAAAAAAAAAAAACAACAAGCAATCTTCCTCGGAGAATCATTGATATAAATCTCAACGAAATCCACTTGACAAGTAGATTCGGTTTTCTTTTTCAAAAGGGAGCATCAAATGACTAAAGAAACATCCGACCGGATAGAGTGAAGCTCCTTGTTCGATGAAAAGTATAAAATGTTTGTGCTTCGTGTCTGGGAGGACTAATATCGTTGCAAATATATAAGCTTGAAATAGGATAGTATAGTGGGAAGCACGGTCTCATCAAGAAGAAGTCATAATTATGTTAATGTTTACGGCCAGAATGCTATGATCTATTTTCAACTCATAAAACACTGCAAAAATTTATGAAGGGTTGGTTAGAATGTGACCGGAAAGTTTTGAAATATTATTTTTCAATTACTTGCGTATTGTTTCCTATTAAGTCCCAATAAGCTTACTGCGCTATTTAATAGTAAAAGCCAATACCGGTCATTAAAACCGGTTATTTAACAAGTGTATTAGATTGAGAGCAATAGATATATAAATTGAAGAAATTATATGATTACTGATCCACCCGAATAAAAATTATATAAATACATATTGTAATATACAAATAAATGAGTTATCAAGAAGGGTCAAAGTGTCAAAGAGTATTAAACAAGAAGATTTTATGGTTAAAATACAAATATAATTGTGTTGTGTTCACACGGCAGAGACTTGATTGAAAATGTAATTGGTAGAGTGTACACCGGCTTCAATGCTGCTGGCATACATATTGAAAAGCGAATGAGATGAAAAGCCACGATTTTTATTATATCTTTCTTTTTTTTTTATTCTCTATTCCAACATAACCCTAAACCTAGTAGACATCCTCTAGCGTATTCATAGCCATCAAGACGATCCGGTAATCTAGATCAAGTAATCAAATAATCAATTTTCTTTTAGGTTTCATAGATCTATCAAGTTCTTAGATTTTTATATTGTTTTGAAAGAGATTTGGAGAATCGTTTTAGTTTTTTTGGAGACTCTAAAGATTTGGTGTTTAAGGAAGGTTGAGGATCAGATCCAGGTAATTTGATAACCATTCTTTCTTTAAGATCTACAAATCTATAGTTTCCTTAGAATTTGTTGTTGTTTTTGAAGGAGATTGGAGAAAACCCTGATTATCTTGGAGATCTGGATTTGGTGTTAAAAAGGATTCGATAGTCCAGATCAGGTAATGAGATCCATTTTCTTTAATGGATTTTACAGATATATTAGTTTCTTAGAGTATTGTTTATGGTTTTGAAGGAACTTTTGGAAGAGGAACACTAATTGAGTTGGAATATGATATTTGGTGATCTAAAGGATTAAGGATTGATTCTAGGTAAGTTTCTATAATTTCAATTCATAGATTTATGTATTTGTAATTTCTTGTTGATTCTTTAAGTCTGTTTGCTAAAAGGAGGATTCTAAGGTTGGAAAGATCTGTTGGGGAGACTGGTTATTTTGGAGGAGTTTTGAATTTTGATCAAGGAGAAAAGTATGAATTTCTGATTTTGTTGAGATTAAGGTTTTAAATGGAGTTTGGATTAGAATTTTGCAATAAGAATTTTATTTTGAAATTTGTATGTTCATATTATCAGGTTTCTAATGAATTAGGGTTTGTGTTCTAAAAAGAGATTTGGTGAATTAGAACCCTGTTTCTGGAATTTAATTAAGGTATAACCTTACCTTATTTGTTGTATGTGATTGAAGGATTACACTTGTTTGTTATATGTGCTGTAGGATCAGAATTCTAAATTGACTTAATTCTATATGATAATAAGAAATTATGTTTGCTACTTGTGTTTGGCTTTGATTAGTAAAGACCACGCAGAGTGTGATACTAACGAGGCACTCTGATGATCTATGTATGAGGTTGTCTCGAGTGGACTGATGCATAGAAATGATTTGATAGATTAGTTTTTGGAAGAGGCCGTGGTGTGTGGATGATTCTCCAACACCAATATATGTATAATTACCTATTTTCAAAAGTTGGTAGATTTTAGGAGTCTGAGTTACTTCAAGTTTAGGACTAGGGATTCATAGTTTGAATTGTGTTGTTTGGTTGACTTAATAAAGATAATAATATGATTTGTTGCATTAGAATAAGTTGCATTTGATATATATGTTACGTATGCATATGCATTTGTGTATGGTTTAGTGTACTGGGCTTTTTGGCTCATTCCTTTCATTTTTCAGGAATAGGTGCTAATACAGTTTATTATTATCTATCCGGTTTTGACATATTTGTGGATGATGGGGATAACGATAGTGGACTAGATATTCCTACTGATATTTAGACCACCTGGATAGCTTTGAGATTGAGTTGAAAGATTATGGAATCTTCTATCTTTTAAGAGATTTATGGTTTTATGAATTAAGACCAAGTTACGAGAACTCATTTATGTTTTAAAGTTTATGATTTAAAGTTAGCTTTGGTTTAAACTGATTAAATTAATTAGGAGATTTACTTCTTAGAGATGTTTATATACAGGTACTCCTTTTATGTGAGTATTGGAGTTTATTATCAACATTTACTTGTGGTATAGTATTGTTTAGCCTTTGCGTGTTCTTATAAAGAGAACACGTAGCGGGTTGTAATGTCTTTATATTAGGGCGTTACACATATTATAAAAAATTAATTACTAAAATACAGATGCAAGATGGGATTTTACTATTAATGCTGAGTCACACATATAAAATGCAATTCATTAAAGAAATAAGTAAATTGTACTTCTAAGATGCAATTTAGCACTATACAACTTTTACTAAATCACATCTTATTAATGCGACTATTTAGTAAAATTATAAGTCGTATGTTGAGTATGCGATTTTACATTAGTTATTTTATAATTCAAATCATCTTCTTTGTATTTAGGAAATTAAAAAAAAAAAAAAAAGAAAATAAGTTGGCAGACACATTTTTCACCGCCATAAATTGGTCCTTCCTCTGCATATTAAGGTTATATAAAAACAATAGCACATTATGGCATTAAAAATTATTCCATCAAACTTTTTCGTAATGAAAAGAAAGGTCAAAATGGGAAATCATTTTTATTTAAAAGTTTTTCAATTTTTTTCAAAATTCATGGCAACTTCTGCATTAGGTACGTAGCGTTGTCTTTTAACCGTTCATGGTAATTTTTTTACTCAAGATCTTGAATTTATGGTGTCTTACAAAAGGAAAGATCAAAATTTTCATCATGTTAATTTCACATAATATGTGACTATGTTAATATTACATAACATGTGGTATTTGAGGATGGTTTGGATAGATAATGCACCCTTCTAATTGAAAAGATTGGATTTTTGTAAGTTATGGCCTTGTTTCTTTAACTAGTAAAAAGTCTTAGCTTCATCATGTTTGACTCCAATGGAAATTATGATGATATAGGTGAATTTGGTAATGATTGTTTATTTGTGATTCATTGCCTGATGAAATAAAGTTATTGTTATTTTAAGGGTAATGGTACTAGATGTTTGACAAAATATGCAATTAAATACTTAGATTTTGATCCATTTAATACCTAAAAAAACTTGATAAATGTATTATTGGCGTGTATAAAAATTGCTTCAGGTACTAAATTAATTAATTTTAAGGTTTAGATACTTAATTATATATCTTTTCAAAATTCAGATATCATTTGTGACATTAACCCTTATTTTAATTTTGACCTTGTTATGAGATTAGAATCAACTTCAAGAGAATTGGCATTATGGTCCTTCTCTTTTGCTCATTTGCTTTCTTTTCTGGATCATCGTAATTTATTCTACATAATGGAATATAAACATTAAAAAAAAAAAGAATTAATCTCGTTAAGTGTTGAAAGAGGTTTTAAATCTTCTTCGATCTAAAGAATGGAACAAATCAAATTCACGTTTTCTAATTGAGTTTGTCCGACGAAAGTGTTGAATTTGGTCCTTATTTTGCTCTATAATGTTAATTCATCATATTTATGAAAGCGTGGACTGAAGCCATGGTCTTTTCTCTTCCATCTAATCTTAATCCATGGCATTATGTTTGTGATGTATTAAAATAAATAAATAAATGTATATGTTGTATATATATGAATGAAGTGTAATATAAAATAAAAATAATCTATAATGAAGGCTAAGAAGATGTCATATGATGTTAATTAAGAGGGAAAAATAGTCTTTCCTAATAAAATAATTACAGTTTATCTCTCACCTAAAAGAGATACGTATCTTTCTCTAACAATTTCACAAGAGTATAACCCTAAATCTCTCTCAAGATAGAATCTCACTCCAAGGAACAACGTAGGTCAAATAACTAGGTAAGTTTTCTTCTTTTCGATCCTTCGTTGATTTGGAAGGGTTATCTTTTCTGAGTTTGTGTTGTCGTATTAATGGTTTTCGTGCTTTTGGAGAGAGATTGGAAAACCCTAAGTCTTCTTATCAGTGGTTGCTACTGTTGATTTCAAAGGAAAAAGGGAAAAATGTTTGAAATTCAGCCATCACACTTATAATAATGCTTGTATGTTGAAAAGATGTTTTCTTTTTATAGTTTTTATTTATATGGAAATCAAGATATGGGTCGTTTTGATTTTTTTTTCCTTTTTTCATGTTTTAAAGCGAAGTGGGGTGCAATCAAAGGTCACCACCATGACACAGGTCATGATCTTCTCAGGATTCACAAGTTTAGGCCGATCACGGCCGTGATGGCCATTGCCGCCTCCATCATGACCCCATAACGGAGGTGACCCAGGTGTTTTGTTATGCTTTCTTCCTCCCGAGCCTATCACATCCTCCACCACAAGCATGATCAATAGGGGGATGATGTAACCTTCTTCTATCCTTATTGTGACCTCCCTAAATGCCTAAAATCTTAGCTTAACATATAGGACACCTAAATATAAGTAAGAAGGTATATCTAGGCCTAGAGTAGTTGTGGTTCTTAATAGCTGAGGGGGTTAGATGACCTTAGAAGTATGTTTTTCTTTTTGAAATCAACTTTTGAGTTAATTTTGCTATATGTGAGTCTGATGATCTTGGTATTGTTGAGTTAGTTGTTCTAAACATAGTATTAGGTATGTCCTCACCTTAGTTGATGCTTGTGAATGTAGGCTTAGAAGCTGCAAATGGACTTAACACTATCTGACTTTAAATTATTTATTGCTGTGCTTGATTGAGTAGTGGACCAACTGGTGTTACTAAGATGATACCCTAATGATCTATGTGTTGTGTTGTCTCAAGTGTAGTTGTACATAGAAAGGATTCCGATAGTCTAGAAATAGTACGAGTAGTATACCATAATGTGGGGAGTACCCAACACCAATATAAATAAGTAAATATATGTATATACATACTCGTTTTTCATAGAGTCATGAGTTATTTGGGTTTAGGGTTAATTGCAAATGGTTCTAAATGTGTTAATTTTCTGGCTAATAAAAAGATAATAAATTGTGATTGCTACATATATTACTATGATGCATGTGAAAACGTATGTTGTTTTTTCATGCGAATGTGGTTGTGACTTGGCATATTGGGTCTTACAC
This sequence comes from Combretum micranthum, assembly GCA_024138025.1. NCBI lineage: Eukaryota > Viridiplantae > Streptophyta > Magnoliopsida > Myrtales > Combretaceae > Combretum > Combretum micranthum. The sequence goes on along the minus strand of JAMXBD010003698.1, from coordinate 97,203 downwards.
TCATTCCTTTTTACTTTTTAGGGTCAGATGAAGAACCTCTAATATTTTATCTATCAGGTTATGATGTGTATGTCGACTATAGGAATGACGATAGTGGAGCCAAGTTTCTAGCTGATTTCTAGATGGCTAGACTTGAAATAGCTAGAATGGTGGACTCCTAGAGTTTAAATATCTGTTTATATGACTCTTATGTGCTTTAACACCTTTCATCTAGTGTTTTAAGTTTGATCTAAGTTAACGCTTGGTTTATTCCAATCGAGTTATTTAGAAGTTTACATTTAAGACGTAAATGTTTTAAAAGTTCTCTTGTAATGTGAAAGCTTGGAGTTATATTTTGTTTTAATTGTAGTTTAGTGGATCTGAGACTTAGTGTGTACATCTCTAGTGAGGACACATGGCAGGCTGATAATACGCTCAGTTTAGACCGTTACATGAAGTTTATGTGTTATAACTTAATAAAAATTTGAATTGTATGTTACAATTTAAATTTGTTCATGATGTTAAGATTTTATAGTTCGTAGTAACTTAAGTGTCTAAACTAATTAGGATTAGTGGCATAACGTTTATTCATAAGGAAAATATAGTGGAACGCCTATTTCAACTTGTGTGAAAAATGACATTTATTAATGATTAGAACTTTCAGGATTTACCAAAGGTAAATTAATATATGTGATCAATAAATAGGCAAATATCATCCAAAATGTATCAATGTTTAGGAGTAAGTTTATTTAATGTATCAACGTTTTAAGTAGTTAAAATAGGGAATCAACGTTTCATAAGGTGAGTCATATGAGGTATCAGAATTTCACAAATTCATTTAAGGTATCAATCTTTGAATTAGTTTTTTATTTAAATTCTCTTAATTTTCTTCAATGATCAATTATTAATTCATTATTTAACTCACTTTGCAAAATGTCGATACCTATTTTTAACTATTCAAAACGTTGATATCTTAAATAAATTTTACCCTAAAGGTCGATTTCTCTTTTTAACCATTCAAAACATTGAAACCTTAAATGAACTTACCTTTTAATGGAGGTACAATAAATGTGTGCTTGTTAAATGAATTTGTGTGTTCAAAGATGCCATGTATGTTTGGCAAAACTTATTTAATTACCTCATAACATTTCATGGCATTCAAATTATGATTTTATAATGTTATCTCTACACAAAGAAGACCTACAGTATATTGATTGTTTACCACATGAATCTATTTATTTTATTAAGCATTTATGTATTTACCATTGTTTCACTTCGTTCACCTGCTTCCTCTATTAGCATGTTTAATTGTTTGAACTTATTTGAATGGTGTAAACAAGTCAATATTCATTTAAGTGCCCTAGATCTTAACTTGGCACTGTTGGAAGAAAAACCTACTACTACTACAAACACAAGCAATGAGGTTGAGAGGTTGAACTATAAAGCATAGGGAAGGTCTAACATATTATGCCTTAATTTCATGTGAATGACTATTCCAATAACATTAAAAACCACTCTTCCACAAATGGAGACTACTAAGAATATCTCTTACTTGTGGAAGAATGCTTCCATTCTACGGATAAGTCACTTGTTGTTACACTAATGGCTAAACTTGCGACCATGGAGTATGATAGGTCTTGAAGTATGCAACATGTGCTTAAAATGAAAGATAACGCAACAGGACTTAAGACAGGAATGAATGTTAATTACTACTTTTTAATGCAATTCATTATGAATCCATCACCTTTTGTGTACAGACCTTTTGAAGTTAACTATAACACTATAAAGTATAAGGTTAATGCTTAATTTGGTACTTGAATTTTGATGAAAAGGTTAAGTACTTTAAAATGTCCAATTCCATACCCAATTGAACTTTCTGTGCCCTAAACACTACCTCACTCTTTTATTGTCTGTTTAAGTAATAGACACATATCAGGCAACGATTAAATAAGGTAATATCGAGGGGCATGAAAAGTTTAATTGAGTGTGAAATTGGACCTTTTAAAGTTATAATTCTTTATTAACTTTTTCATCAAAATTCAAGTACCAAATTTGGTATTGTCCCTAAAAGATAAGTGGAATTTCAATAAATCGTTTAATATGCTCACTCAAGGAGAAACTATAACAACTTGGAACTCCATCCATTGAGATATTATCTGTTTTGTTGAAATACCACATGTAAGCCTCATAAAATTTCAGTAAATAATTCTAAAATAAACATCGAAGATAAACTCTAAAAATGACTCCAAATTAAAACCAAACTTCGACTAATTCTAAATCACGAACGAATCCAAAAATATCTTAATCTTGAGAAAATGAGAATCCTTAAAAATAAAATAAGAACTCAACAGTCTATAAATTCAAAACCACTACGTATGACAAATTCTATACTTAAGTCTAACTTGTAAAATCGGGTAATATAGAACTCAAAAACAAATTATTAAAAAGTAAATAACGATAAACCTTCGGAAATAAAACCCAATTCAAGAATTCCAAAAACATTAAGAAATATTAAATACTTACAAAAATAAAATTTAAAATAAATTTCTCAAACTAAATGTGTTGTATAAAATAAACCTCAGTTTCCAAATTGGCAAAGATCTAAACCAGAAAGTCACCCGAGAATCCTATGTGAAATATAGTAGTTCAAGTCCGGCAATCTCGCGCCCTTAGCCTTAGAGGTCGAGGTGTGGTTTAAGTGTATAGAGTAGCTCGTGGTAATATAAGGTCGCTTAAAAATATCAGATTAGTAAATTTTTGACCTATTTCAAACCCATTCGGATACAAACTTTGAAAAGCGTGTCCTGGGGCTCGAGATATCAAAAATATTCCATTAATACCGTTAGACTCGTATTTTCATAAGGATTTCAAAAATATCAGTTTTATAATTTTTCGATAACTAGAAATATCTGATTTTGTGATTATATTCGTATTTCTTTACTATCGGTAATTAAGTAGTCTTTGGCACTATTACTACTATTCATTACACAATTTTACTGTCTTATAACCCTTATATTTTTAGATATATTTTATATATCATAGAAATTCTGTTTTTCTAAAATTTAATTAGTTTTGGGTTTTGACGAGATCAGTTTCTGTTTAAGACTCGATACTAAAAATAAAATAAATTAATTTAATAATTGAAAAATATTTTTATTTTCATAAAATAATTTTTTAGAATTTTTCGGGTTATAAAAATATCATTTATAGCTCATATTCGTGTATTTTGATCATATCGGTAACTTATTTGATAATTCACTGAAATAAATTAATTAATTATATTATTTTAATTATGAAAAATCTGCTACAAAAATTTGGAATGAATTTTCTATTTTTTTATTTTTATTTTGTTTACAAAAAAAGTATTCTTACAAACCCATACATTTAAGTACACCTTTCACACATCACTTTTTTTTCACTTCAATCTTTCTACACTTCACTCATCACTTCACAGCAGATTTTTGAATTCTTTTTGCTGCTTTTGTCCTTTGAAATACTCCAAAAATTGATTTAAATAAATCTATTTCAATCCTTCTTCAAGAAGCTACATATACCATTAATTACACATTACAATTTCAAGTTAAAAACTAACTAAATTCCCTCTCTCTCTCCTCTTCATTTCACACCAGCCATGAGGAAATATTGCTGCCCATTTCTTTTTTTTTTTACTTCATTTAAGTGTCTTAAAACTCCTTCTATCTTTCTCTCATTCACACATTAACCTTTTACCATTCCTTACATCTTTCCTCTCTATTTTCCTCTCTTTCTCTTTTCATTTTCTCTTGTTCTTACAAGAAGCTTGCTGCCCCTGTTCTTTATTTGAGCTCTCACACATATTTCTTCAAGATTCTTTGGTAAAACTATTATTCTAAGCTTCCATAGATGATATAGGTTGAGTATAGTGAGAGTTTCATGCATCAAAGAACCTTCCATAAGCTTAAAAGCTAAGGATGATGATGCCAAAATGAAACACTCATCTTACTCATGATTATTCTCTTGTAATATTATTATTTTCTTGCTAGAAGTAGTTATATTTTGTAGATCTAACTTTTATGTAACTTTAATTATGTTTATGTTTAGATCTATGAGCTTATAGTTTACTACCATGGATTTCTTTTATATTTATGTTCATATTAATTGTAGATCTTGGTTTCGAACTCAAATAAAAGTGGTGAAATTCGTATCTAGGCAAGACCCATTTTTAAAAACCATTTTTCAAGTGTCAAAATGGAAGTTTTACTTGAAATAATGAAGGCTTAATGGGTATATATCATCAAGACTTCATTTTATATGGTTCAAAGGTGATTTTCAAAGATTATTTTTCAAAACAAAACTCTATTTTCGGATCTAGACAAAGGCCTAACTTAAAAACATGTTTTCCAACTCAAAAATGAAGTTTTTATTCAAGAAATGAAAAGCTCTTAAGATAGGATATGTAAGGGATGGATTTTCATAAGTTTAGATGGATTTTATAAAAGATATGTACAAAAACAAATTTTGTAAATTCGGATCTTAACCAAGACCAATTTTGAAAACCCATTTTTCAATACCAAAATGAAGGATTTGTTTAAAAAATGAAAGGCTTATGGAATAGGTATCAATAAGAGATTTTTTTTATAAGTAAATAGTAGATCTTCTAGTAGAGATTCTCAAAATAGGAAGATATTACAAAATATAAAATTTGAGTTTTATCCTAACTTTGTGAAATTCGGATGGTTTCAAGACCAAGCCTTAAAAACCCTTTTATCAACTCTAAAACTTGTGTTATATGAAAAATGAAGAGTATAGGTCATAGATATCATCAAGTAAAGATTTTTATAAGTTAAGATGGGATTTGCTAAGAAAAACATGTAGAACAAGGAGTACAAATAAAATAGAAAAATTTGAGTTGTTTGTCATTTTATGAAATTCGTAATAATGGAGTAATGGCATGAAAACACTTACTTTCCAAACTCAAAATAGAAGTTTTATTAAAGAAATGAAGTCCTTAGTGGCTAGGTATGGTTGAGCCTTAATTTTCCAAGTATCAAATGAGTATACTTAAAGGAATCACCACAAAAATAATTTTTACAAAATTCGGATTTTGGGATGAACCATATTTAAAAACATGTTTACAAAGTATAAAATGGGAATTTTTATTGAAAAACAAAGGCCTTAAGGAATATACATAATGAAGGCTTAATTTTAACGAGACTAAATAAATTTTATCAAGGAATTTTTCTAAAAGCATGTGGGGATTGTCAAGAATACAAGACTAGCCTTTCTAAGTTGATTTTTCATAAAGTCTTACAAGGAAAAAGTTTTCTAAAAATTTCTTTTATTCAATATCATCTAGAACATGTACATATATATATCTCATGACATATCATTTATGATATTAACTTGTTCATATTCATGTATACTTACTTTGGATAGTAGAAACTTTACGAACTTTCACAAAATCAATTTTCTAAAATTGTTTTCGCTATTGATCTGAACTGATCAGATCTTTTTGAAGCTTAAAAGTTTTCAAAACTCAAATTGATATTAGAATTAGATAGATTTTTCGAAGTAGATAGAAATCGATATATATTTTGTTAAATTCTAAGTTAAAACGACCAAGTTATGGCCGTTTTAAGTTGGAATTCCCGCGTAGGATGAGAATTACGAATTTTCTAGTTTTGTTAAATAGTTTGGATTAGTTAAGTTATGAAATACTTATTAGGGTATTTCTTCCTTTTTGGGTGACCCCGAAATCGACGATTCCCTACCACCGGATTACTTTTACTAAGAGACAAGTGATTCAATGGCCGGGTGAGTTTTCTTCTTATTTTGATACCTTGTTTGTGCTTGTAGCTAGTTGCATTAGAATTATAGGAACAAGATAAAAGCCGATATGAATGGGGATGGGATAGATGATGAGACTTTGATATATGTATGCCAAAGAATACTAAAGCATATCGAAACTATGAATCGATTAGATAACTGCACTGTTCATATTATTTCTGTTTATATGTATGATATTGGTTGGTCACTCTAAAGAATGTATGAATAATTTGACCTAAGCAAAAATAAATTGGTCATGCATCGCATCGGACAAGTTGCATTTGGTAGCGTGCTACTCCTATGCAGGTCGATCGATATGGTCCAAGGACTCGTTTGGAGAATGAAACCTGGAATCAGAGTTCATTCATAGAGAACTAAGGCGCATCGGGGATGCATCCCATGTATGAGCCTAGCCGAGTCGAGTGCTATGAGCCTGGGGGGCTTGGGGACTAGCAGCGGTCGTGTAGACTTTCAATACCATCCCTAACCCTTGATACGAAAGGCATAAATCCGTTCTGTGTATGGGTTCTGAATACCCATACATAATTGTTTGCTCATGTGTTTATTCATGCATAGCATATGGATGATTTATAACTTGCTTGTTATGGTATGGAATTAATGGAACTCTCACTAAGCTGGTGTAGCTTATACCCCAATAGATGTTTGAATAAACAGGTTAACTCAAGAATGCTACATGGGGACCGAGATGGTTGGAGTCGAGTATGACTTCGGGATTCCGGCAAGAAGTAAGAATACTTGAAAATATTAGCTAGGCCTTGTGAATTGTTTTGTAATAGTTTGTGTAGGAAATCTTGGATGAATTGTAATTGTATTATATTAAATTGTATTTCCTCTACATTGTTACTCAAGTTGTATCAATATAAAATGTATCACTCCGATGTGTCTCCTCTATGTGTTAGATGCCTTGTACATAGTATGGAAACCTTCGCGTGACTGAGGTGGTCAATTCTAGGCTTTAATATTGTGTACGGCGGACTGCCACGTTTAGGGTACCCTTCGGGGCGTGACAGTTTAGTTGGTATCAGAGCGACAAGGTTTTGGGAATTAGGTGGGAAGACTTTAGGAGAACAAAATGTTAAGATACGATCTTAGGAATGGATAGGTAAATGTTAGATAACCCTTAAGTAAAGAAGAAACTAGACTTAACTCTATGACCCTTAAGGTATGACTTCCAATTATTAAGGATTTGAATTCTATCTTGGAGACTTCCAGAAAACATAGAAACAGACATATAAGGAAGGAAGATTGAAAATATTTAAGGGGATGATCGAATTTATTCTAGCAACTACAAAATACAGGAATAAGTGACCCTACCCGACTCTTGGTTCAAGCCAATAATAGAAATGGTAGATTACCCCTTTGACCTATAAGACCAATATGTGAGAAGGATTAACTGTGCGCTTTCACCGTTTTTCTAAATAAACGAGTTTAAAGAAATAAATTGTTATAACTCTTTTTCTAAACCATAAGCAACTTGTGTGTAGTATAACTAAGCTAATGTGACAATTTCGTCCTATTTCTAGGAGACTACTTGAAGAGAACAAGCAACAGTCGACTAACCTTCCCGGGGAACAACAAGTGAGAGACACTCTACCACCACAAGATCCAATGCAACAAGTCATAGACCTTCTAGGATGTTTGGTGGATGCACAAAAGCTCCTCTTGCAACAAGTGCTTATTAGGAATGTGCCGGTTTAGGTGGAAGGACCCCACCAAGTGACAATACAAGGAATTAAGACTCCTTCTTCTATGGCTAGTTCAAGCTCCAAAGTCAGGAGGTCTAAGACAACTAGCCTATCTGTTAAAAATGAACCTTTTAAGAAGCATCAGATCCATTGCTGGAAGTGCAAGGAAGGTCATTATCTAAAACAGTGCCCACAGCCGAAGGCAAAGTGTTACCTCTGTAGGGATTCCGGGCATAAGATTATGGACTGTCCAAGAAAGAAAACCCTAAAGTGCTTCGTCTGCAAACAGTCGGGACACTGGGCGAGTAGATGCCTCCAAAAGAATTAACAAGTGGATAGCTGCCCTTATTTGGAAGAAGTCAACCTCCTAGAAATAGCAGTAGATCTTTTGTAAAGCGTTAGGAGCAAATAACTTTTTGAGTAAAAAGAACAAAGATGTTTTGAAAATGTAAACGAATGTTATGGTTTATTATCTAGTCCATGAATTGACTCCAATATCTTTTTTGCATCCTTTCTTTGAACTTTTGTAAAGGAAGACTTACATTTTCTCTTGCTTTCATGTATTTCATTTTTGAATATTATGAAGTTCCTCTTATTGATTTTGATTTCAGTAGAATTTCAATATTTCTTATACATGTTTTTGTTTTCGCATTTCTGTGTTTCGTATTTCCGATAAGTTTCTTTAAGCCTCTTTGAACGCCTAAAACATGATAAAAGATTTAGAATTTTCACCCGAACTTAATAAAACTACAGGAGACATACTCAACCATAACAAGAACCCATCATGACTCCTTTAAGACCTGAGAACCGAGCAATACCTGAACCACCTAACTAAGAGGGAGAAGCTTCAATCGAGATTGAACGGCTTACTAGTCGAATAAGAAATTACATGCAACAGACTCAAGCCAGTTCAACATCTATACCTGTAAGACATGTGCAAGAAACGACGCAAGACGAGCTACCATCGCCTCAATTCCACCAAAGCCTCTTACCATGCTTCATAAAGGGTAACTAGTATTTCGACGGAGCTTTTGGAAAACCAAATGGGGCAGAGGATTGGTTAGCACACATCGAGAGATCCTTTAATGCTTTTGAGGTACCACACCACTTGAGAGTCAATTACGGCACCTATATGCTTCGCTTACATGCCCAAGTATGGTGGGAGTCTAAGGAAAGAGAGTTGATGCCTCCGGTTACATGAGATACATTTAAATATGAGTTTTTGGATAAATATTTCCCTAGGAGCTTAAGAGTCCAGTACAGTGTAGACTTCCTCAATATCTCACAAGGAGATCGTAGTGTGGAACAGTATGAAACCAAGTTCAGTAGATTGTTGCAATACGCTCCGGAATCATCTAAACAAAGTGAGGAACTCAAAAGACAGGTGTTTCTGAATGGTTTAAAAGACGATCTTCAGACTCGATTGGAGGAATTTGATATCAAGAGTTATGAAGGATTGCTAGAAAGAGCACGGATAGTAGAAAATGCCCAAAAGAGGAGGCAAGAAAGAAATAATAAGGAAATGGAGTTTTGTGTTACAATGACCCCAAGTCGAAAAGTTGGAACACTCTACTTGGATGATGACCCAAACAGGGAAGAAGACACAATATTGGATAAGATACAATGTTAGAGATGTAATAGGAAGCATTACCCTATACAGTATCCACAACTTCAATTCAAATGTTACCTCTTTGGGGACCCTAGTCACAAAATTGAGAAGTGTCCCGAGAAGATGGCCACCACATGCTTTCTTTGCACAAAAATGGGATATTTGGCTAAAATATGCCCTGAACGGGATAATCCGCATGTTACTTCACTGAATCTACCAAGGAAGAAGAGGAAGAGATATACCAGGACTAAAAGTAACAAAGGAAAAAGGAATCGAAGTTCTTCAGGAACATCTTCATCTGAAAATCTCATCTACAACCTTACCCATATTTAGAGAATAGGGAAAGCTAGTGATGAGGAACTGGAGTCCATTGCCATGGAAGGAAGTGAGGATAAAAAATGCAACTCAGTACCAGGTTAGCGCTATGCCTCAGACTACGCATATTCTTGCCTACCAATAAAATCAAGGAGATAGGTTACTGGAATATACCCTTGGATTGAATAGCTAGACTAAGAATAGAAAAGCTCGAGACCATCATTATAATGACTTTAAACTCTATCAACGAGGTATTACCCACTTTGGTGAATGCCACATAATTTTATCCTTAAAGATAACTGCTTCTTAAAAGGTTACCTATCTTATGATTAATCTATACTGAGCACACTTAACTTTAAAGTTGTAATAAGATCTAAGCCATTACACCAAAAGATGCATCAATGGTTAGTGTTCCACCACCTTATATTCCAAAGACATCATAGAAATAAGGCTGAGAAAACAAGTAGTTCATTCTATTACCTACTTACTTATGGCAGAAGCATTTAGGTCATATACCCAAGGAAAGGTTCAAAATATTGGAAAAAAAATAATCTTCAAGCCATACACCAAAAAGTGCATCGATAATTAGAATTTCACTACCATATATTTCGAGGATATCACAAAAATAGAGCTGAGGAAACAAGGAGTTCATTCTATTAACTTGCTTATTTGTGGCATAAGCATTTGGGTCATATACCCAAGGAAAGATTCAAAAGATTGGTAAAGAATGAGATTCTTCATATCTAGATTTTACCAATCTTAGCATGTATATGGATTGCATTAAGAAAAAGTAAAGCACACCTAGCAAGAAAAGAATCACAAGAAGTACTTAGCTTCTTAAGATCATGCACACTAACATGTGTATACTTAGTTGTTGACACTCCATCTATTGGTAGAGAAAAGTATTTCATCACCTTTATAGATGATTTTTCATGTTATGGTTATATTTATTTTCTTAATGAGAAATCTCAAGCTATATATGCCCTTGAGGTTTTGTAAATAAGATTGAAAAGCAATTAGATAGAAAAGTGAAACTTATAAGGTTAGATAGAGATGGTGAGTATTATGGAAAATATGATGAGATGTGATAATATCCTAGTCCATTTGCAAGGTTCCTTGAAAAACTATAAGTACACTATGTCAAACACACCTCAACAGAAAGCCATAATAGAATGTTAATGGACATGGTTAGGAGTATGACGAGTAACTCCACATTGCCTAAATTTTTGTGGATGCATGCACTAAACTTTGTTGTGCATCTGTTGAATAGGGTTCCTAGTAAAGCAATTCTAAAAACTCCTTTTGAGTTATGGGCTGAAAGGAAACCTAGTATAAGATACCTACACATCTGGGGATGTCCAGCACAAGTAATTGGTTTCATTCCACATGAAAAGAAATTAGATTCTCGAACGGATAGTGGTTCTTTGCTAGTAGAAAAATCTAAAGGGTATAGCTTTTATTGGCTAAACCATAGTCTAAGTATTGTTGAAATAAGAATATCGAATTCATTGAAAATGATGAAGTTAGTAGGAGTATTGAAAAACAAATCATAGATATCAAGGAAGTAATGGTTGATGTTCCATTATGTATGACTTTAATAAATGTTACACTAGTATTGAAAGAATATGATAATACTTAACAACATTTAAATTTAGAAGTACCCTATGAAGAAAATAACTTGCGATGAACTGACATGAATGTACTCATAAACAAACCAGTACAAATAAAAAGGTCTACTCTTTAGGATTATGTGGTTTATTTACAAGAGTTAGATTTTGATTATGATATTGATAATGGCCTTGTTTTGTTATGAGTAGTAATAACTTTGACAAGCGGTTTGATGCTATGAAAGATGAATTAATGTCCATGGAACAAAATGATGTTTGGGAGCTCATAAAATTGCTCGAAAGTTATAAACGAGTCAGGTGCAAATGCATCTTCAACACTAAACACAACTCTAATGGCAATATTGAACGATATCCAACTAGACTCTTTTGTCAATGACTATAATCAAAAGGATGGCATTAACTATAGAGAAACTTTTTCGCCTGTCTTAAAGAAAGATTCATTAAGAATACATGGCATTGGTGGAGCAATTCAATTTGGAGTTATACCAAATGGATGTGAAAACAATCTTTCTAAATAGAGATCTCAAAGAGCAAGTATATGTGCGTCAACGTATAGGTTTTTCTATAAAAGGAAAGGAGAACATTTAAGGAAAACTTTCTAATAATGATATATTAAGTTGATGACACAATAACTTCTTTCACATTTAAGGGAAACATCGTTGGTCAATGCATTTATTGAAAGATCAATGAGAAAAAGTTCATATTTCTAGTTCCATAGGTTGATGATACTTTGCTTGCTGCTAATGTGTTTGAGCATTTTATATGAGACTAAAGATTTTCTCTCCACAAACATTGAAATGAAAGAAATGCGAGGCATCATATGCAATTGAAATGTCAATATTTCGAGATAGATTGCAAGGATTATTAGGATTGTCATTGAAAGGTTATATATAAAAAAAAAAAAAAAAAATCTTAAGAGGTTCAACATAGATAAAAGCTCAACAAGAATTATCTTTGTATAGAAAAGAGATAAATTTAGTCTCATGCAATGTCCAGATAATGACATAGAACATAAGGAAATGGAATAAAATACATATGCTTCTATTGTGGGAAATTTAGTGCACTTGCAAAATTGTACAAGTTGATTTAGTAGCAACTTCACTTTTTCCACAATCTCATACTACAATTACAATTCGTAAGCACAATCATCAATGTTTTACAGCTCATTAACTACTACACCCAAAACCCATACCCATCATATCATATCTTTCTAGAATCATGCATTACTCACTTCCAAGCACTCTATTCACTATCCACATATAATCTTCAGCAAGAACCCAATTCCAAGTTATATTTAGACACCATTTCACACATCAATAATAGACTTGGCTTCAAAACACAAGAATCATTAAATTATATACTAACTTAGTGTCTTATCTTACTCCAAAGTGCACTATCTCATTTGTTTCAAGTGTAATGGATCTGTCAGACTTCAAAACTCAATAATGCTTGGATTTTAGCTACCTTAAACACAACCCATAATCTCAAATCAATTTCTAAGTTATAAGGCAATAAAACTCATGATATAACACTTTAAAATACTTTTCTTACCTGATTATGAATTTTGGTGTGATCGTGGCTCTCCTTCCTCTTTTAATGCCTCCTCATTTCCTTAAGTAAAATACATAATATATGTTAATTAGTATTAATCTCTCACCAGCCTTGGTTAATTTGTACTAAACATAAAATTAGGGTTTAAGGTTTTAGGAAATTACCTTAAGCTTGTTGTGAGGTTTCCAAAAAAGGAAAGGGTGGAAAAATAATGAAGGTTTATATATGTAAGAGGAAAGGGTAAGGATTAGGATTTTAGAAGGAAATGGATGCTCCTTTCTAGATTGTGCCACATGGCCAAATCCGGGGCATCCAGTATTTCATTTTTTAAATTTTGCTAGTTAGGTTTTAAATTTTGAGATAAATTACCAACTTTTATCATCATGTTAACAAATTTCATATTTTAAATTCCATTGGCTTCTTAGTTTAGACAAAAATAACTTGCAAAAAAATTATGCTCTAAGAGCATTGCTTGAAATTCATTTAACTTAAATTAAGAAATTGAATTTCTTAATCTATGATTGGTGTTTGGATCATTTCAAAAATAGTAATGGAAGTCTCTTTTGCTTGTATAATGATCCATCACATAGAAATATATATAATATGAAGTTTGGGAGAGTAACATTCAATATGGGAAATTTATGAAGTAACTATTTAAATTTTAATAAGATAACTCTATGACCCAAATATTTAGGTTTTTCCTTTTGAAAAATCAATTTTTGTTTAATAAATTTGGTTTTCATGTGGATCAGTAACTATGTTAAGATCAATCGAAATCATTGATCTTAGCTTATTTTTTTTATTCTTAACCTCAATCAAGTGGTAAGTCTTAAAATTATTGAAATACCAACTACCTTTTTTTCTTAGTCGAGGATTCACATTGATAGGATTTATTGTTTAATGTAAATTGTATTAGAGGAACTTAAAACAAAAATTCTAGCTCAGTAATAGACAATTTGAAGCATATCTCCATAGGCAGAGTAGCAAAGGGTGTAGAGTTGCATATTTGGTGGTTGGTAAGAAAAGGAGTCTATAGAAGTTGTATCGCTTGACGAATTTAAATTTGTGAAAGGGATGGAGCTCCTTAACAAGATTGATGCCCGGGTGATGCCACAAGAAAATTGCAAATATTGTTAAATCATAAGGTACGGTATGTCATTCTTGTGATTCGAAAGGCAAGTTAAGTAGGGCATTTAATTAGCAAAGGGTTAAAGAGGAATAAAACCACACACTTAGCTACATTAGGGGTTGATTATGAGTTGAAAGGTGGGGATTCTAGTCCTAGTCTAGTGAGAGAATTGCTAAAAGAGTTTATGGTGTGATGCTACTAGAGTTACAAAGGAACTTCCATCAAAGAGGGATATATTAGAATTGAGTTAAAGCCAAGAATGAAACCTCTTATAGTTATGCCATATTAGATGTCACCTCCTGAATTGGACAAGCTAAGGCACTAGCTTATGGAGTTAGTGGAAGATGGTTTCACCAGGCCTCTAAGGCTCCCTTTAGAGCCATAGTATTGTTCCAAAGAAGCATGATTACACTTAGCTTTGCATCAACTGTCAAGCAATAAACAAGGTAACCATAAAGAATAAATATCCAAGCGTTGATTACAAATATTTTCAATAGGCTGGTGGAGTTCCATACTTCTCAAAGCTAGATTTTAGGTCTAGATACAACTAAGTAAGGATTGCAAAAGGAGACAAGCCCAAGCCACATGTGTCACGATGTATGATGCCTTTAAATTCTTAGTCATGCCTTTTGGACTTACAAATCTCCTGCTACTTTCTGTATACTTATGAATAAACTCTAAGTGTTATTCGTTGATTGTTTGAGATAGTATATCTTAATGACATAGTGATATATGAGCATTTGAAGCATCTCCAAGTGGTGTTTCAGACTTTGTGAGAGACTAAGTTGTATGTGAAAAAGGAATAGCATGCCTTTGCTTAAGAAGAAGTAGTTTTCCAGGTATGTGATAAGGTAAGGCAAAATCTAATGGGGAAGGTTTATGTGATACGCGATTGGAAGAAACCTACCAAGCTTACAAAATTAAGATCAATATTTGGTTCAATGAATTACTATAGACATTTTATTTAAGGATATTTAAGGATAGCTGCCCCCTTGATGGATCTCGTAAAGGAGAATGTTTCCTAGTGTTAGAACCCTAGATGTTAGGAAGCCTTTGAGACTTTAAAGAAGACAGTCATAAAAGAACTAGTCTTGGCACTCCTTAACTTCACTAAGCCCTTCGAGTTATACATTAGCACTAATGATTTTGCTATTGATGGTGTCTTAGTGTAGGACAAACATCTGTTGGTCTTTGAAAGTCAAAGTCAAATAAAACAAAAAGAAAATATTTGGTACATGAGAAAGGGATGACGGCTATGGTACATTGTCCATGTCTTTGGAGGCACTATTTGTTTGGGAAGAAGTATGTGGTCAAGACAGACAACATTGCTACAAGTTACTTTTAGAATCAAAAGAAATTTTCATTTAAGCAAGCTCGATGGCAAGTCTTCTTGGCTAAATATGATTTTGACTTGGAGTATAAGCTAGAAAAGAAAAACGTGGTTATCGAGTCCTTGAGTTGAAGAGCAAAGTTCACTACCTAATAGACCATAAAGTAATCTAATTAACAAGATATGTGTTGGAATAGAAGAGGATGAGATGGCAAAGGCCCTATTGAGTTGGTGCAAATAAGAGAAGAAAGAATATTTAGGAAGAAGGTAGACTGACACTAAAGGACAAAGAGTTTATATGCCTTCCTCCTCTACGCTGAGAAGGTTAATACTAAAGGAGTGTCATGAATTCAAGTAGCCAAACACTTAGGACTGCATCGCAATCAATCATTACTTGAGTGATAAGATCATATTATATACAATTTATTGATGTTCAAAATAGCTAGAATGGATACTTGTTTTGGTTAAAATTCATGTTTTAGGTCTAATTTGGACAAAGAAATCAAAATAAGAAACTTTGGAATGAAAATGGGAAAAAATTAAGGGTACGCCGGCTTTTCTGAAATTAAAGCCACCAGTGTTAAGACGGCTTACAAGATGCACTCATTCAAAGCCGTTGCCTATACTGCCAGCTTTATAAGCCATGACTCAACTAATATATGCCGCCTCAAAGCTGCCGGCATAGAAGATGAATAGGCCAGTGTAGAATGAAGGTTGGCAGCTTAGAATTCAAACGATGCCAGTGCAAAAGGAGTTACAACCTACGTCGGATACTAAGCTACCGGCGTTGAGGCAGTGTAGATCAAAGATCAGAAGCGACAAGTAAATAACACATGCTTGGTGACAAATGAAAAGACCAAATATGATGAATTTTCTAAGCCGGCATCAAAGCTGCCGGCTTTGGGACGGTTTTCCTTATAAATTGATCCAACCTTTCATTTTCATTATATACGCCGGCTAGATCTATATCTAAGCCGTCGGCGTAGAAGCGGCCTACACTTGTAACCGAAGATGAAAGCTGCCACTGCACTGCCTGTGTAAAGAAGAAAAAGGCTTTACGCCATCTGTAAGCCGCCGGCATACGATCTGTAACTGCCTGGAGTACAAGTTGAAACTGCAATTTTCCATTAATGCTTTTCACGAAAATTTCTTATAAGGGGGATCTCCCTCCTCTAGTTGAACAAGCAGAAGCAAAATAGAAGAACACTTCAGTATACAATATTGTTTTAGCATTTGATAGAGAATTGTGAGAGAATTGAGCTTTCAAGAAGTGTAATTGAAGATTGCGATATTTGAATTGGTAATATCTAATCTCTTTCTTATGCAATTTTTATCTGAATTATTTGTTTATAATGTTATCAATTGCATATTCTTATTTGATTATTGAGTCAACATCCATGAGTAGCTAAACTTTTCTTTGTGGGAAGTGATGAAATCCTAATTTTATTAAATGATTCTTGAAATTATATTATGATTGTTAGAATTATGGAATATTTGTATTGAATCCTAATTATCTATTTTATTTCTGATTGAAATTGAATTGATAAGAATTCTGGTAATTGGAAAAAGAATTGGGTTCATAGGAATTCATGAATTGAGATTGAAACAATTGTGAAAGCAATTGAGTTTAATTTAATTTAGAATTGTTCCATGTAATTCATGCAATATTTTAATTTAATTTCTCACTAAGGAATTAAGAGAAGTTAATTAGGATATTAGACAATTATAGAATTGGAAGATTTATGATTGTAAATTAGATTCCATTGATAATTTGTATAGCGGAAGCTAATAGATTATTTTTATGATTTACTAAAACTTAATAGTTTTAGGGTCTTGACAATTTCTTACAAATATCCACAATCCTAATTATTCATACAATATAAATTCAGCATGATTAGTAAAGATTAGGATGTATTTTGTTCCTTCCCACATTTATCTTGTATAACTTCTCACAATCTCATTGCATTCATATTAGATATAATTAGTTAGCTAATTGATATATTTTGATTGCCTAAATATTGGTAAAAGCTAATATCAATCTAGTAATTAATTTAGTCCTTGTGGAAATGGTACTCAACTCACTTTTATATTACTTGATCAAGACCCAGTACACTTGCTGGTAGTATCTGAAATTACATACACATTTTACTCAGATCATTGAGGAGGAAAAATTTTTGCCATGTTGACAGGACAATGTGGAAAGCTACTTAGATATTACGTTGTCCCAACAAGAAAAAGTATATCAGGCAATACCCCTGACGTTAAGAGCCTCTTCAAATTCTAAAGTAGCCATGGGAGAGTGTCTCTATGGATTTCATCATTAGTCTACCAAAGTCAAAGGGAAATGTCACAATAACGGTAGTAATCAACCGATTCTCTAAGTTTGTTACTTTTGTCCTAACAACCATATAGCGCTCATCAAACAAGTGACCTAATTATTTTTAAGCACAAAGTAAGGTATTGAGGCCTTCCAAGGAACATTAGGAGTGATTGAGATGGATGTTCACATGGAATTTTTGGATAGAATTATTCAAATTGTTGGTGTAAACCCCTCAATTTTGCACAACTTAAATTTGATAATTTTCTAAGAATACAACATAGAATTTTATATAACTTTAAGAAAAATTGCAAAGATGTCTCCTGATTTTTTTTTTTTTTTGCGATTTAAGAATATTAAAATATAAATAATTTTGAACATATTCATAATTTAAAATCTAATTAAAAGTTTCTCTGACTATTAAAAGATACCAAAGATAAAATTACTCATCACAAGGCAATAACTCAATAAATACAAAATATGATTTTAGATATCAAGTAGTGAATGAAGAGATAAATTTCTGGAGTCTATTGGTTAGTAAATGATGATCTAGAGACGAATTGATAGGATTGAAATATGTGTGATGCGAATAGAAACTGATCAATATCTGCAAAACTAAATCTCAAATAAAATTTCCAATTTTATAAACATGAATGTTAGGATTTTCTAAACCCATATAGCTTAAAACTCTAATGTAGCCTATTGGATCCAAAAACTCTAAAATCATAAAAATACTTAATTGTATAGATTTAAAATTTTAATTTTCGACCCACAAGAGTTCTACGAATAATGTAGCAGCCTTAAACCCAATTTAAAAGGTATTTTCTTAAACTAGCTAATATAATTACACATGATGTAATTAATAACATATGAAAATCTACAAATTGAGAACCTAAATAAAAATTATGGATACGTAGGAATGAAATTTAGAATTTTCTGAGTCTATCAAATTTAATGTCCTAAATTGACCAGTTGGGCCCAGAAATCTTAATTGGGTAAGAGAAAAACCTAAGAATATTCAATTGCATGAGCTTTAAATTTGAAATTTCAACCTGAAATTTATCTAAGAAAAATATAGAACCTTTGGACATAATTTAAAAGTTATTTTCTTAAATTAACTTATACGTTAATATATGTATAACTTAATATATAACATGATAATTAAGCTAATCATCATATATTTAGTATTAGCCAATCAAATCCATATTTCAATATTATAACCATGAAATAAAAGACAATATTAGAATTAGAATCAATACATTTGAATTTAAACTTAAGACCATAATATTATTTAATCATGTAAGCTCAAAACTCAAATTTTATTCAATCGTGTAGGATTAAAACATTGTATAATAATTTAAAATTATAAATGAGGTATTATAAATAATTTAAAAGCTTAATTTTCAAAATGAACATTTTCATTTCTATTTCTAAATACTAGATTTGATCTTTTAAACTATATAAAGCCCTAATTGGGTAACTATAAACTCTAGAAATTTTTAATAATGTAACTTTAAAATAAAATAAAATAAAATATTCGGAAGATATAGGGATCAAGTTCGATCATGTGCACCAAAATTCATTGTGAATTTCTTCCTTCTTAATCGAGTAAATCATCATTACTTTGTCATATACTCATTATATGTATGTATGCATGCATGCATGCATGTATGTATGTCTATAGAGATATATTTCTAATCCTCAAAGCCTTACAATTGCCATGAGTCACTCATCATTGTCTCCTTGACCTATGCAACAAACAAATATAATATCTATGCACAGAAGACTAAGACTTTTCCCTCATAAATCAAAGCTTATCTCCTTATCTCTTTAGCTCATAGCTTAGACTAGATCAAAGACTAAAAATAATGAAAAGAAATGATTATCTTATGTGAGTTTTTCTTTTCTTATCTTCTTAAATTTTTTTTAGTTGCCATGTAGAACCAATGCCTCAAATCCTCTCACTTTCTTTCACTTTCAAAACAAGAACAAACTACTTTAAAACAATTCGAAAAAAAAAAACAAAATGAAACAACTCTCTAATTTTGCAATACAAGTACCATAAGTCTTGTCTTCCATTTTTCTTTTCAATTACAAAACAAAACAAAAACATCACTTCTACATATGCGAGAACTCCTTGTCTCATTCAATACATCTCCTTTTCATTTCACTTTTAAGTAAAAAACAAAATATCGTACACTTTAAATCCTTTCCTAAAGTATATTTACAAAAGGCAATAAAGAGTTTTTCTATAAAAAAAAATCAAGTTAAAAGGTAAGTAAGTCTTTTCAATATTTAATTTCAATATAAGGAAATTTGCTCATTCACTTCACCGAATGAATAAGGTTGTAATGGAATTCTTTAGGAGGAATGGAATAGAGCTGTAATAGGATTTTTCTTTATTAATCTTTTATTTAAATGGTGGTATTTTGAAAAAAAGACAGTTCCAGTATTGAATTAGTATTCATAGGTTTGAATAAAGAATGGCTATTCAATGTTTTGTGTAATGGGGATTCATTGTGGAATCTCTATTCAGTGAACTAAATGGCGTAATAGCTATTCATAAGAAATTAAGCTGTAATGGAATTGCAATTACAACGAAGTGAATGAGCAGTTAAGATATTAACTTAACTTCTCTCTTTTTCTTTCTAGAAGTAACAAAGGAGTTCAACTCTTATCCTCCATAAAGTCAAGGTAACCTATTCTAATCTTACTGCTATATTAGATGACAAGAACAAAATCAAATAAAAGTAGATTTAGCACTTTGAATATTAGCACTAGAAATTTTAGCTATATAAAAGAAAAGTCATTATCATGATGAAAAATCAATTTATTTGATGTAGGATAAATTTATAAAAGAACAAAGTATAAAACCCTTACTTACATCCTATATGTTCCGTTAATTCAAAGAAATAGAGCCATAATATTAATTTGTACCCAAAACATATGCTAACTTTAGTAAAATTATTATTTAGTGACGATTATGAAGTTTAGATAAAGAAATGAAAATCAAAATAAGGACATATATACATACATATGTGGTGGCTCAAAAAGAGAAATAGGTAACCATATTGTTTGAAATTGAAGTTCTATGATTATTGCTTCATATAAATAGATAAAGATGATTAAAGGATTAACCAGTTAGTAAGGAAAATAAATCATCTAAATAATAATTAAATTCCTTTAAATATTGCTAATGAAACAAAATAGATATATATACACATGTCGGCTATATGGAAGAAAGGAAAGAAAAATAATTACTTCATAGAATTTGATCTGATTATTAAAAAGTACAAAAAAAGAGCTTTCTAACACCCATTTATATGTTTAAAACGGAGTTAAAATGAATATATTACATCTAGTTTAAGATTAAAATTTAACTTGAAAGTCAATTAGGACACTTTTTCTAGCAATTTAAATTTTAGACAAATCAAATTGATTAAATAGAAGAAATCATGACAAAATAGTCTTCGGAAGCTTTAAAATGACTATTTAAGTGTTAAAAAAAGATTAGAAATGAGAAAATAACAATAAGTCTAGTAAAACTTAAATTTAGGACACATATGCACAAATAAGAATATATATTTAATTATCTTTATCATGATGTGATTATTGTTAATTTTATTTTCGGTAAAAATATAGGAAAATTTTATTTAATTTGATGGATGGTTAATATATAGATTAACGATGAATATTTGGTAAATAATTACTAGATACATTTGAGGATATAGATATATATATATATATATATGCATCAACGATGTGTGTGCAAATAAACAACCCAACATATATAAATTAAATAGATATATTGTTTTAACAGATTGAAAAAGGACAACCTTAATTAGTTCTAGAAATTTGGAAATTAATTACAAATCATAATTACAATTATATTTTCCACAAGTAACTTCTCCATATTAGATAACTATGCATAAATATGGTATTAGACATTTAGATCGGTATATAAAGATTAAAAAAGGAAAAGACTATGTCTATTCAACCCTATTTAATTCTATTCAAACCGTATTTAATTTCATGATTGCAAAGGTACCAAAAATATTTTACGCTATATGTTAAAAAAAGAAAAACTATATCTATTCAACTCCTATTTAATTTCATGATTTTAGGATACTAAAAATATTTTACATGGAAACGACTATGTCTATTCAACCCCTATTTAATTCTACTTAAACCCTATTTAATTTCATGATTTCAAGGATACCATAAATATTTTACGCCCATATGCTAAAAAAGGAAAAAAAATATGTCTACTCAACCTTATTTAATTATATTTAAACCGTATTTAATTTTCATGATTTCAGTATACGAAAAATATTTTATGTCCATATGCTAAAAAAATATGTTAAAAATATTTACACTAACAATATTTACACTAAAGACACCAAAAGTGGTGGTTTTGCTTTAATAGTATAGATGAAAATTTTGGTCCTTATATATATATATATAGTAGTAGTAATATATAATAATTAACATATCATAATAAAAACTAAGTTATGAGAGAAAAACTTATTAATTAGAATGATTAAGAAAAATAAATCGTTTATGAATATCCATGAGTTTCTAACTAATTAAAAATTAGAAGTATTCATATTATTGGTTACAAGTCATAATATAGTAATAATTATTGAATTAAAGAGGAAAAGAAATATATAGATGTATGCGATTACATATTTCAACTCCAAGAAGAAATTAGAATTTCAAAACGCAATTATGATAATTCAAGTGTATATTAATTATTATAATGACATAACTTAGAATCAAGTAATTAAACTTGACTGAAATACATACTTAGGATATAAGTTTCAACCTACACATGATATTGAGGTTACAAAGTGTAGAATAATTCAAACCATCTAAGTCTTATGTTGTATGATCATATTAACTAAAGATGTAGATCTAAAATAAGATCAAGAGATGCACAATGAAAATAAATATAAATATATATGTATCAGCCAAAAGGAGAATAATAAACTTAAAATCAAGCTCAATTACTAAAACTTAATAAAATATACATAAAACAATGAATTAAATTTGAAATAAATATTAAAAACAAAACAAAAATAATCAGCATCATAGAGATACCTTTAGGATCTATAAGGTAATATAGAGAAAGAAATATAAAAAAAAAAATGAACAAGTAAATTAGATAGTTAAAAACAAATTTAATAAGCTTTCTATCGCTTATTCATGTATGTAAATCTAAGTTAAAATTAATACAATAGGCCTAATTTAAAATTACGTGAATAAAATTTATATTCAAAATCATTTAGGGTACTTTTTCCTAAGAAAACTAAATTTACACAAACTTTATACTCTAACTTAAGAAAAATAGGTCTTGCGAGCTTTAAAATGATTATCCATATGGTAAAACCAAATTAAGAATGTGAAAATGGTGTTAGAAACATTGAAACCCAAGTTTTGGACATTAAAGCACTGGTAGGATTTATTACAAAGTTATATGTATGGTAATGAGTAATTATTATTTCATTTCATAGGAGAAACAGATCAACCTTTGGATTTTCAGTAGATTTCTACAACTTAGCAAGGATGACAGGTGGGTAACATCAACCTTATCATGTTGTTTGTGATTGTAATGTAGTTATACATGTATTAGTATGGACATAATTGGTTATGTATCGAGATGAGAACAATGCATGTTGTATGGTGTTTGGATGAATGATAAACTTTATTAATAGAAGTGATAACTATTTGATATTGTTGTATAATGCATATTGACGACAGTTTGAAAATTGTATGGTCATTAGATAACCTGGTATAAATTTTAATCGACCCTTAGGTGAAATAGATATGCATTACATGACAGCATAATTCGCATTTGTATGATATCCATCACATATTAGCCCCTCGGCTCTGTGGTGATCCTAAGTCATGTTAATGGAATTTTCTCCAATTAGATTCCATTAGATATTAGCCGTACAGAAACTAAGCAGGCATGGAAGGACACCGCCTGATAGAGTTGACATGAGGTGGGTAATACCTAGTGGTAGGTTTGAGTTCTAAGGTGAAGTTGAGATTATGATACGTATACATATAATAGTAAATAAGTTTCGAAAACTTCTCCTTCTTTAGTTACGTGGCTCTCCTGGGTGTGATTACTGGAACTGGTCCTTTAACCCCCAAGAGAAAGCATAAATCTCCATTGGTTTGGATTACGATCATCCAAACTGTGCATGTTTCATATGGTTGAGTGTTACATTGCATACGCTTGTCAATTATACTTGCTTGATACTTATTTGATGCATGGCTTGGTCTTGTTATTCACTAGCCGTGGTTTTGCTCACACCTTATAGTTTTTGTGTAGGAATAATACTTGCTAGATTAGGTTAGGAATGTGTGAAGAGTGCTTCTTCAATAGACTTCTTAAAGCTCGAAAGTCAAGTCATGAGTAAGATGAACTTAGAATGTGAATAGGTTAATTATATAATCATTAGAGATTTAATTATATAGGTTAAAACTTCAATCTTACTATTTGGTAGAGGATACTGATTCTCTACGATTTTAGTGAACTGTAAGAAAACGGATTCCTTAACTATAATTGAGCGAATATACTTTACATATACAAGCAGATGACGCATCCATAATGCATGTGCAAATAAAATAACCTAACATATATAAATTAAATAGATATATTGTTTTGACAGGTTAGAAGAGGACAACCTTAATTAGTCCTAGAAATTAGGAAATTAATTACAAATCATAATTATGATTGTATTTTCCACAGGTAGCTTCTCCATGTTGGGTAACTGACATGCATAAATATGGTATCAGAGTTTAGATCGGTATATAAAGATACATGCTTAAGCTAAAAAAGAAAAAACTATGTTTATTCAACCTCTATTTAATTCTATTCAAACCCTATTTAATTTCATGATTTTAGGGATACCAAAAACATTTTACTAACACATGCTAAAAAAGGAAAAGACTATGTCTATTCAACCCTTATTTAATTCTCTTCAAACCCTATTTAATTTCATGATTTCAGGATAACAAAAATATTTATGCAGAAAAGACTATGTTTATTTAACCCCCATTTAATTCTATTCAAACCTTATTTAATTTCATGATTTTAAGGATACTATATTTTACATCCATATGTTAAAAAAGAAAAAAATGTGTCTATTTAACCCTTATTTAATTATATTTAACCCTATTTAATTTTCATGATTTCAAGGATATGAAAAATACTTTATGCCCAATGCTAAAAACAGTTATTAAAAACATTTACGCTAAAAATATTTACACTAAAGACACCACATGTGTATGATAACTTTAGAATGATCCTACTAGGCCCCTGTTGGTTATGATAGTTGGTGTTAAAGCTTAATTATTTTACCAACCTTGATGTGGCTCATCGAGTGGAACACACTAATACTTCAAGTGATCCATTGTAGATTCCAAGGGGCCCTATTACAAGGGTGATACAAACCACATCAACCCGAGGAAACCTAATACCTAATCTAGAAATCAACCTAAGATCATTTAAGAATGTATAAAACCATACCGTTACTTACAAAAGCAAAAATCGTGGTATAAAAGGATGCCACAATCGGTATGGAGATCCAATTGATAAGTCTTGATGGACGTCACAGAATAACCAATAATTTCAAAAAGTTCTTTCAAGAACCAAAGAGAAATTAAATCTCATTTTTATGAATAATAATGATTTCATTCTCATTAATCAAGTGCCTATAGGCAAGGAATACAATAAAATTAGTAAAAAATTGGCAACTTGCCTATATCAGCTTATATTTCATGCCCATAAATAGATAAGAATAAAACTCTTGAAAATAAAAGTATAAAATAAAGACAAGAATCCATAAAGGCAACTTTATCTTTATTATATGCCTAAATCTTCCTTCTAGTCTTCAAGACTTGGTCAACTTTATTTATGACCTTTATTATGCACGCCCATCTTTTAGTCTTCAAGACTTGGTCAAATATGCCTATCATGAATTGGCCCACTTCCATGTTAACAGTTAATGACGTAGATCATTTTTTGGTTCATCCTTGGTGTGGTTCACGTAGACCTCCTCTTCCTGGACATCTTGGATTATGCCATTAAGTGCATCTTTAAATCTTTTAGCTCCAGCTCATATAATCGGCCTATGTGGCATTTCAAGTGGATCTATGCTCCATTTCCTAGACATGCCTCTATTATTCAACACCTCTTCAAAAGTATTTGTCCTCAAATAATCACCTCTAGGAAGCAAATTGCAACGTCTTTGTGCAGGAAATCTTTCTTTGCACATGTGCATCTAAACCCAATCTCCGGGTTCAGAAACTACTTGACGACTCCCCTTGTTAGCTTGTTTTGCATATTGCTCTGTCCTTTGCTCCATGTTGAGCCTCACCTTCTCGTAAATCTACTTAACAAATTCGGCTTTCTTTTTGCCATCAAAATTAACATGCTCAAACATAGGTAAAGGAGATAAATCCAAAGGAGTTAACGGATTAAAAAGTGCCTCTTTGTGCAAAAGTAGAACCATAGGCTTCTTTAAGAACTATTCTCTCTTAATCTCACTTACCCTTACGTTAAAATTTGTTTTTCTCTCTATTTCTCTCTTATCATCCAATTGTGCCATCTTTTTCTCTCTCTCATTATTCTCGGTCTCTCACTCTTTTTCTCTTGAAATTTCACTTAATTTCTTTTTGTCGCTCTCTTTCTTTTTATGATTTTCTTTTTGCAACCTTACTTGATCTTCATAAACCTGACTTGGTGTCAAAGGAACAAGAGCGATGGTCCTTTGATTATGCACAAATGAGTACTTGTTGGTTAAACCATCATGCTTAACTTTTTTATCAAATTGCCATGGTCTACCTAATAACAAGTATCCGGCTTGTATTGGAACTACATCACACAAAACTTCATCTTCATATTTTCCAATGCAAAAGAAACTAACACTTGTTTATTCACCCTCACTTCACCGCTATTATTCAATCATTGCAATTTATATGGTCAAGGATGCTTACTTGGAAGCCCTAGTTTATCTATCATGGTTGTGTTAGCAACATTAGTACAACTTCCACCATCAATGATCACACCACATACCTTGCTTTGGACATGGCACCAAGTGTGAAAAATGTTCTCCCATTGCAACTCTTCATCTTCCTTAGCTAGCACACTTAAAGCTCTCATTGCCACCAACAATTCTCCTTAAGCAGTATACTCCTCATCATCAGCATCCTTTAATGATGGCATAGAATCATGAACCAATTCATTGTCTGTTTCGATCCCACATTGTCCCGCATCAACATAACTCTTTTGTTCAGACATTGACTTGCGATATGACCCCTGCCTTGGCATTTAAAATACTTAATATCATGATTTCAAGTAGTAGAAGAATTGGATTTACCTTAATTTTTGTTGGTCCCAAAAGAATAACCAAGAGAGGGGTGAATTGGTTATTAATAAAAATTTTAGTTTTCAAAATTTCAAGCAAATTCACACCACTTAGTTATTCAACTTTAATGGCTTTAAAACTTTCTTTAAAACAATAAACTTAATAACTAATATCTTTGAACAAAATTCCGATTAAAAGAGTTTACTCAAATTCATAAAAGATTAAACAATAATTTCTAATTAAACTCCCAATTTTACTCTCTGATTAACTCTCTGCTTAAGAAAAGATATTCCAGTTACTCTAATTTACTTTCTGAGCATAAACACAGCTAAGAAAAACAATTAATTATGCATGAAATAAAGAGAGATAAGGGAGAAGAGAGTGTGAAATCGATTTATAGAGGTTCCACCTTTAACATCAGTCCTCTCTTCCAGCACCAAGCTGGGGACCTTGTATTCCACAACGGTATGTTTCACTATCCAATCAACAATCAATAAGTTACAAGTTGTCTTTACTAAAGCACTTGGCTATAGTGCACTCAGCTTGATTCTTCAAGCTTCTCCTTAAGCTATCAATAAATCTACTGAGTCTACTTGTAACTCTCAATCTTACACAACGTGAATGAATCCAAATCAGAGGAAACAGAATATAAATCCCCAAAATTTCGAACAGTAGAAAAAATAAGAATAACCTCGAATTAAAGATGAATTTCGTGGCTTTCTGTTTGCTTGATGTACTTCCCTTTCTGTTTTTGGGCGTGTAGAATTTATCCTTATTTCTTCCAATGGCTAAAACTTGAAGTTGTTAAGATTAAGCCTGATATTGCACGTGATATTCAGATTGTATCTTCTTGTTGAATCTTTTTCCAACTAAAAAATTTGAATAAGTTCCTTGTTTCTGATTTGTTTCTGATTAAAATCTGTTGGATGCTGTTATGTAACAACAAAAAGATGAGGATTTCCTGATTTAATCTTCGTAAAGTTGACCCGCTGCTTGATATTTGCAAACTTGTTGTTGTTGTGATCTGTCATTGAAATTTCTGTTGTACATTCCTGATACCGTTTATTATCTTCTTTAATTTAAATTTCCAGCTTTGTAGAAATAGTCTTGATTAATAAGAATCCACAAATTGCGTCTACTCAAAGGATTAAACATCTTCTGATATGTTCAATTTGAAAACGAATTGTTTACCAATCTTGTAGCTCATAAATCTCGTATTTATCAAAGTCATCAAGTTATCCTTAACATCTTGATTTGAGTTCAATCCACTGTCCTTGTCCTTGTGATTTTGAAATTATTGGTTAAGATATAACCTAAGGATAAAAATATTAGTTTCTCCTATCTAATAAAAAACTTGAATATGTCCAAAGAATCTTGAACTAGAACACTTAAACTTGAAAGTGCTGTTGTATTCTTACCGTCAAAAAATTAGTAATTTGTTTAATCCAATAAAACTTAAATCCCGTGGATATTTAAACCAACTTTGTGGAACATAATCGAATGTATTACCCAAATACATTCAACTTTGGAGCTGGGTCTTCAAATCCATGAAGAATCATAGAAGATCCAATTTGTTGAAGTCTATTCGTGAAACTCGTTCATAGAGACATTTACCCTATGATTGACCTTTTGATTGTTAAAATAGTTTTGTAAACCAACGATTTTACCTTCTGAGTTACCTTCTGACTGTATATTTGTTCTTGAAAAAACTACCTAAACACTTTCTGAGTTGAATCTTTTTTCAAAAAAATTTTCATAAACCAACTTTAATCATTCTTAAATCTAAGCACTACACACTTAATGAATTTTTTAGTAAATAATCCTTTTTATTATCATCAAAATCAATATTGAGAGAGACCAATTTCCATGGTTGACCACTTCATGTTTTTGTTCGAACTTTGGCAAAGTGTTGGATTGCTTCTTTTTCTTTTTCCATGGATTTGTCTTCTAAGTGGATGAACTTGAACTAGGTGTTAAATGTGTAGAGCTACTGCCCTTCCTCTTGAATTGGTTCTCAATCTTGATTGCTATGTGAACCATGTACTCCAACTCTACATAGTGTTGTAACTACACTACCTTTCTAATTTCCCGATTTTAATCGGCCAAAAACCTCGCCATTATAGCCTCTTGGTCCTTCTCAATATTCGTTCTAATCATCACAACGTCTATCTCCTTATAGTACCCTTCTATACTCCGGTTGCCTTGCCTAAGGTTTTGCAATTTGTTATATAACTCCTGGTAGTAATATGTTGGAACAACTTGCTTCCCCATCACTCTCTTCATCCCTTCTCATGTCTCTATGGGTGGCTCCCTATTCCTTCTATTCAACACTAGTTGGTCCCACTATACTATGGCATAATCCGAAAACTCTATGGCAACAAGCTTCGCCTTCTTAACTTTGGAATAATTGTGACAATCAAAAACCAACTTCACCTTTTTCTCCCACTCAAGCTATGCATCAAGGTCATTCTTTCTTTATAATGATGGAATGCTCATCTTTATATCACCTAAATTATTATCTTCCCGATTCCTAGCTTATCTAAATCTACCTCCATACCTCTTAATTCTCTCAACCGAATCTTGATTAAACTCATCCTCAAAACAAACCCCTTCAAAATCATCTTCTAACCACACTCCTCTCCTTGGAAATCTCTCTTTCCTACGTCCTAGAGGGACATTTCGTGACTGCTCTAAGCTTTGTTCTATCTTCTCATGGAATTGTTCCAATTCGGCCTAAATATTCTTTCTTCTTGCTAGTTAAAGCCTCCATGATAAGCTTCATATCAATTCCTCTCGTTACACCTTCGAATGTGCTTTTGTTCAACATATTACTTCAAACAAAATTTGAAGTGATAATAAAATAAATAAATAAATAAAAATAAAAACCTCATAAATCACCCCTCACATGTTTTCACTTAAAGAATGATTCACTCAAATCACTCGTGTTTACACATAATAGTTATTTGGTCTTTACTCACTTTAATCTCCTTTCAGTTCGTTTGGAACTAATTAAATTCTTTTGAAAAAAAAAAACAATCAAAACCTTTTCAAAAGCAGTTTTGAATCACTTTTTTTTTAATCAAACCTTAGACCTAAACCCATGAATTTCACAAGAAGATAAGGAAAAGAACCTAATCAAGCAAATCATAATCTTTTTTTTTTTCTATCTTTTTTTTTTTCTTTTGTCTTTTTTCTTTTTCTCTCTTTTTTTTTTTTGGTCAACAAAAACACTAAAAGAATTAGATCAATAAGATTAAACAATTCAAAACTAACAAAAGAAAATTAAGGATATGAACGACTTAAGTTAGGGTTTTGATGTACCTACCTCTCATCGAACTGGATTATGATGATTCTTAGAAGCCTTTCTCTGATACCAAACTGATACGAACCATGTTAACCGTGACAAAACTTGATACCTAATCTAAAATCAACTAAGATCATTTAAGAATATATGGAAAACCGCGAACTATTGTTATAAAAGCAAGAACCTTCGTATAAAGAGGATGCCATAATCGGTAATGGAGATCTAATTGATAAGTCTTGATGAATGCCATAGAATAACCAATAAGTTCGAAGGTAAGGAATACAATAAATTGGAAACTTGCCTAAATTAGCCTATGTTTCACGTTCATAAATAGATAAGAATAAAAGTCTTGAATATCAAAGTATAAAATAAAAAAAATCCAAAAAGGCTACTTTATTTATGATCTTTATCATACATGCCAAATCTGCCTTCTAGTCTTCAAGATTTGGTCAACTTTATGAATGATCCTTATCATGCATGCCCAAATCTGCCTTCTAGTCTTCAAGACTTGGTTAAATATGTCTATCTTGACCATGGTCCACTTCCATGTTAATCTTGATGATGTGGATCATTTTTGGTTTATCTTTGGTGTGGCACACGTGGAACTCCTCTTCCTGGACATCATAGACTAAGCTATTAAGTGCATTTTTAAATCTTTTAGCTCAGCTCGTGTAATTAGCCCATGTGGCATTTCAAGTGGATCTATCTCCATTTTCTAGACATGCCTCCATCTAGGCACAGGTTATAGGTTTGAAGAAATTTTGAATGGACTTGTTCAAGATTTGTGGGCAAAGGGTCCATGACGCTCAAATTATCAAGAATGATCCGATTATTAATCAACCATGTGGCATTCATAACACGTAGGGTTCTTGTTTCTTTGCATCAAGGGTTCAAGTGGATCGACCTAATCTGATTTTGGCTTTCTTGGGGACAATATAACTTTGATTGTGAGTTCAAAGGATCTAATTCGTTGTGGGTTCATCATCATGGTATCAGAGCTTCAATTCTAAAATCAGGTTTTTCCTTTGAATGTTCTTTCACCTTTCCATTCTTGTTTCCCTTATTTTGATTCTCATTCTTCCTTAGATTCTATTAGTTTTCCATCATGTCTCATCTAAATCTCTTCATTGCATCATCACCAAATCTAGATATATTTTTTTTCATTTGCATTAAACAAAAAAAAAAACAATAAGAAAAAGTGAAAGAAAAAGGAAAAAAAACAAAATAATACGTAAATTTTGTGTTGGACCAATGGAATTCTACTTGATATTTAGGTTATTATTCTTAATTTCTTTGGTTATAGTTTCCTAACATGCAAATTTCTTTCCAAACTTTGCTCAATCTGTTCACTTGAATTCGATAAGGATTAAGAAAATCTTTGATTAGGTTTTGAGTAGTTGCTTTAAAGAGCCAAAAAGGGAGGATTAGTTAAGTGGTAAAAGGTAAGAGCGATGAGTTTAGTATAAAAAAATAAAAAAAATAAAAGCTATAAGAGTGAAACATAAGGGTAAAGTGACATCTTTGAGGGCAAACACGCAAGGGAGTGAGTGAGGATTTTATTGACTAATATTTTCATTTGCAGCTTTCAAAATGTCTAATGAGGAGGAAACATCAAATGTTGGAAATCTACAAAACACAAACTTGTCATAAGAGCCATGCAACAACAATTTGAGCATTTTGACTTGGTTTTTAATGAAATTAAGGATAGAGTAGATAGACAGTATACGATGATTGCAAATTTAAAAAGAAAGTAGCCTAAAGTGAATCTTCATCCTGGAAGACTAGCAAGACATAATCATGGAGATGAGGATGTATTTGAGAACAAAGGAGAGGTAGGAAGTGGGAGTGAGGAAGATTATGAGTAAAAAATTGATAGGGGTAGAAATAGCACTAGAGGAGGTAGGCATGGAAGGAGATATGGAAGGAATGTTCCTAAGGATAGAGATGTGGTAGATGAGAACCTTGGAAACATCAAAATGAAAATACCTTGTTTTCAAGGTAGGAATGATCCTAAAGCATATCTAGAGTGGGATAACAAGGTTAAGTTGATTTTTCATGCCATAATTACTCTGAAGTAAAGAAGGTGAAATTGGCAGTAATTGAGTTTACAAATTATGCAATCATATGATGGGATCAGTTAGTTTCAAGTAGGAGAAGAAATGGTAAGAGACTTATAGAAACTTGGAGGGAGATGAAAGCTTTAATGAGAAAAACATTTATACCCCATTACTATTGTAAGCCTCTGTTTTCTTTGCAAACCAAACTCGGTTTCAAAAACCGAAATCGAAAACCGAAACCCTAAAAGATTACCTTAAGGCTAGTTTGGAACCTAGGAACCCTAAGTCCGACAATATTGAGAACAAAAGCCCAGAACAATAAAAATGAGTTAACTTTAGAATATAGTCCTAAATAATATATCAAAACATAAAAAGATCATTACAGAAAAATTCATCCGTTTTGAACCCGATCAGGATCTGTTTTCCAAAGCCGGTCCCCAAGACTTGAAAATAAAAAAATATTCTCTAGGACTCTTTGGAACTGAAATTTAATAAGGAATTCAAAAATATAATTATAAGATTTTTTTGGTTTATAAAAATTACAGTTATAGTCCTTTTATCGTATTTTCATTACTACCGGTAATTTAATTGTCTAATCTACTTTTTGATTTATAATCATGACTATTCACCAAGTACAACCAATCATACCCTATTCTTACATCCTTACAACCTATTTTTTACATCCTTACATCCTATTCCTTACAAATTACTTTTCCAATACAATGTTATTACTAAAATCACTTCATTTAGTTTGAAATATTACACAAAACAAAACACATCTCTCTCTCTCCCCTCCTAGCTCAAAACCGGCGTGAAAATTTTTACCTCTCCAATTTGTTTTATTTCTTTCTTTTATTTAATTATATAAACCCTAATTCCATTTCCTATATAAACCCCTTTATGTCTTTATCATTTCACTTTCCTTCTTTCTTCACTAAATCAAACTTTTGAAATTTTTTTTCTCTCCTCTCTCTTCCCTCTTGGTTGCCGTGAGTCCATCCCTCTCTAACACACACACACACAAATATTTTCTTCAAGTTTTATTATTCCAAACACTCAATAAGTAATATATCAGACCCTACCACAAATAAAACATATAATGGGAAGATCATACATGTGTGATTCCACCAAAATCCCCATGACCTTTATGCAAGGGATGTGGAAACACTTGAATATGATGTTTATGCCATTACAAATGTTGTCGATCTCTTTATTTAAGTTGTTTTGTTATGTTTTTTCTATATTAATTGCTATATATTTTCATATTGATATTTTTGTGAATATATCTTGCTACTAACCTCATCCTCATAATGTTTTATTTTGCGTTTGCATCCATAACATAAATGTCATCATATATCTATTTTGTTTTTTAGTATATAAATGTCATATAAACTTTTTTTTATGTAAACAAAGACTTGTAGTATGATGGTATTAATGGGGATGTTGCCAAAAGCTCAACATCTAATTTGTTTCCATTAAAAACAATTTTTTTTTTAAATTCGGATCTAAAAAGGCACCCAATTTGAAAACCTATTTTCCAACTCCAAAATAAAAATTTTATATAAAATATGAAAGGCTTGTGGAATAGGTATCATAAAGGAATGATTTTAATGAGTTAGAACTAGTTTTACTAAGAGATATTTTCAAAATAAGAAAGTTTACGAAAGTTAAGTTAGAACTTTGTCTCAGCTCCAACAAGAACATAAAATTCGCAACTAGGAGGAGTTAATATGTAAACACCTATTTTCCAATCCCAAAATAAGATTTTTATTTTTTAGAAAATAGAAGCCTTAGGGAATGGGTTTGATTAGGACTTAATTTTGGAAAGATTAAATGAGTTTTACCCAAGAAATAACCTCAAAACAAATTAACAAAAATTCGGATTTGTAATGGAACCATATTTAAACACCTATTTTCAAATTCCAAGATGAGGATTTCAATTGAGAAATGGAAACCTTTGGAAATAGGTATAGTAAGGACTTAATTCCAACAAGAACAAATGAACTTTATCAAAGAATAATTCTAAAACAAAGGAAAAGTTTCAACACATAAATCAAACTCTATTTTCATCATCAACAATTCTTGTAAAATTCGTAACTAGGCAAGACCCCCACTTAAACACCTATTTTCCAACTCCTAAATGAAGAAATTTCTTAAAATAATAAGGGTATTAGGCATATTGGTCATCAAGGCCTTATTTTAGTAAGAATAAAGATAACTTTTCAAGAAACAAAACTAGTTTTCTTAAATCAAGTATTCTTGAAGTTTTCTCAAAGCAAAATTCATCCAAAAATTATTTTTAATCAAATATCATCAAGAACATGCATATAGGTAGCTCATAACATGTCATTCATGATATTAATTGTTGATATTGCATGTACATTTAATACATATGGTAGAAACAATATAAATTTTCACAAAACAACTTCGAAAACATGATTTTACCTATTGACCAGGTCTGATCTGAACTTTTTGAGACCTAAAAGTATTCAAAACTTAGGAATAACATTAGAATCAGATAGATCTTTCGAAGTAGATAGAAATCGACTATTTATTTATGAAATTCGAGTTAAAATGACTAAGTAATGGCCATTTTAAGTTGGAATTTCCACTAACCATGAAAATTACGAACTTGAAAGTTTTTGTTTCATAAGTTGGAATTAGTTATGGTTTGAAATACTCATTTGGGTATTTCTTTCGTTTAGGTGATTCTGAATCAGAGGATTTTTTTGCTCCCGGACTATTACGAATAGAGACCAGAGACCATGGCTGAGTGAGTCATACTTCTTATTTATGATTCTGCATTGTGCTTGTAATTCGTAGTTACATTAGAATGATAGGCAAAGATAAAAATGAAAATGCATGATGGGTGATTCTGGGATTACATATGCTTCCTTGGTGTATTGAGAAAAACGTGCTAAGTATATCAAAACCGAGTGATTAATTTATGAATGTCCATATGTTATGATTATGATTGTTTGTGAATTGTTTGGTCACCTATGAAATTGCATTAATGATTATTCGGACCAATAAGTAATATGGACATAATCACTTCACATTGGGGATGGTGCATTTAAACATGTTGGTTAGCCGTGATCCAAAAACGATATGAATGAAATGGGTTGCTCATGAGCCATAAAATGGTACGGTTGATGAGTTGCCTATGAACCATAAAACGGAACAATAAATTTAAAGTAGTATTGCAGGATTTGTTAATCTGCTAACCCCGAATAGAGGGCGCAAATCCATTCAACATATGATTTTCGATTGATCATGTCTTGTATGCCCATGTTGTTGTTGCATTTCATATGGATGCTTAAATCAACTTGATTATCTGAAATAGTTGGATATGTATATTTTGGAAGTATTTCCTCACTAAGCTAGAGTAGCTTATACCCCCATAGCTTCTTTTTGTTGCAGTTTCCTTATCTATGGTTGCGACCCAAGAATTGACCAACTCAAGTAAAGCAAGAATAGGAGTTTTCTTTAGAAGTTTATGTTTAGCTTTTGTATAGACTTCCATAGGAAACCTTAAATGCTCGAGTTGATGTCAAAAATTATTACCTTGACTTATTATTCTTTTGCGAAGAAATGCCCCTTAGTTTTTGTAAATGATCATCAATTTGTTTGGTTTGTATTTTTATGCTTTTCCTATCAAATTAAACTATCTATCTCTAATTGCGCAAATATTCTATTGTTGTAAGGGAACGCCTTGCATCTAATACAAGACTGTTGAATAACTATAGTCGTGATTCCTAAGTCTAGTATAGTATACGGCAGACTGTTACGTTGAAGGTACCCCTTAGGGCATGACAACTATGAGGCCCTCTATCAAAAACTACAAAGCCTTAAACAAGGCTCAAAAAGTGTGGAGGAATATCATAAAGAGATGAAGGTAGCTATTATAAAGGCTAATGTAGCAAAAGATAGGGAAGCCATGATGGCTCAATATCTGAATAGGTTGAATAGAGATATAGCCAATGTAGTGGAGTTACAACATTATGTGGAGTTAGAAGACATGGTGCATATGGCCATAAAATTGGAAAAACAAATAAAATGTAGAGGACCAGCAAAGTACATTTTGAGCTCTAATTCCTCCATGAGACCAAATTGGAAAAAGGAAGAAAAGTCCATTACAAAGGGAATCCACAAGGGCAAAGATGAAGCTTCTAGTAAACACCAAGGTAAAACTAATTCCCAACCTTATAGAAATAAAGATACAAAATGTTTTAAGTGCTTGGGAATAGGTCATATAACTTCACAATGCCCAAACAAGAGAGTCATGATCATTGAATATTCTAGAGAAGTATTGATAGAAAGTGAAAGTGATGATTACGTGTCTTCACTCGAGGATGTTAGTGATGATGAGATTTAATATCAGGTAGAGGGAGAAGCACTTGTAACCAAACAAGACTTGAATTCTTAGAGTAAGGAAGATGTTATGGAGTAGCAAAGAGAGAACATCTTTCATACCCACTGTCTCAAAAACAACAAGGTATGTGGTATGATTATGGATAGAGGGAGTCGTACAAATGTTGCAAGCACAACACTAGTTGAGAAATTAAATTTGCATACAAGCAAACACCCCTCGACCTTACAAGTTGTAGTGGTTGAATGAATGTAGAGAGATTAAGGTCAATAAGCAAGTTTTGGTTTCATTCTCAATTGGAAGGTACAACGATGAATTGTGTGACGTAGTCGCTATGCATGCTAGTCACATACTTTTGGGGAGACATTGGGAGTTTAATCGTAAGGCCATGAGGGATGGTTTACAAATAAGTATTTTTTAATGAACAATAGGCATATTACATTTTCATCTTTAACACCTAAGCAAGTGTATGACGATCAACTTAAAATGAAAAGAGAGCGAGATAAAAAAAAAAAGAGTTGCTTGAAAAATGTGGGAGAATTATCAAAAAAGTGGTGTGACGGTTGCTTATCTTGCTAAACAGCTTAAATTTGTGCTTGTCTACAAAGTGGCTTGTTTACAAAGGGGCTTGTTTAAGTGCTAACAATCCTAACCCCTTTTTTGCTAGTGTTGTTGTTTGTTACGAGAATTTGAAGGTGTGCTCCCTGAAGACGTTCCTAGTGGTTTACTACCTATTAGAGGTATAGAACATCTAGCATATAGGAGTAATCCAAAGGTGATATGCCTATGGTAGAGATTCACAAACAAACAAATTTGGTGAACAAAGATCCACAAATCCTAAATTCAATTCCGCAATCAAACAAATAAAGATAGCAAAACCCTAGACTCTTAACCGGATATAACGCACTAGCAAGAGAATAGTCCTAGCAAGGTGTTGTTTTCTTGTTGATATTACACACAACAATCACTATGCCATCACTCGCCATAATCCAGGGTTGATAAGAGTATGATAATTGAGAAAAAGACTCAATCTTTATGTATTCAAAATATCTAAAATTTGTTTTCATCATAAGGAGAAAGTTCTATATATGCTCACGCACAGGAAAAACCAAAAGTCACGAAGAGACTAAAACTTTCATAAAATAAAGGCTGGCCGCTTAAAAGATAAAGGTTGGCCACTTTGCTAGTAGCTTAAAAAATTCAAATCGGCCGCCAGCCCTAGCATCCTTAAAGGCGGCTTTAAAGATTTTGATTCTATGATAGTTCAAGGCCGGCTGAAGGTCAGTGGTTTACATCTTTGCACCGGCGGCATTAAGCCGGTGTTCCTCTCTAGCGAGAGATCTTCCAAAGCTTCTAATGCTTCCTTGGTCAGTATGCAAATATTCTTCAAACTAAACTCAAAATCAGAGTGGAATGGACATGACTGAGTGACTTAAACTTCGTCTGACTTCATGTGACCACTTAATACCCTCAAAGCGAGATTTTGTAATCCTTTGGCTCCAACACGAGTAACCGGTCTTATAGCTGAATCGACTTGATTCCCATCATCTCCTTAGGCCTGTAGAAGATTTGCCCTCAAATCTGGTAAGTCTTCATGAAGATCCTCTAGCATGCACGGTGAAAAATCTGAAATGATGAAGGTAACAGATACACCATAATCTCTAGGTAGCTTCAACTTGTAGGCATTGTTGTTGATCTTCTCTATAATTTTGAAGGTTCCATCTACTATAGGGGATAATTTTTGCGACTTCATGTGTAGAAACAGTTCTTTGTTGAGGTGAACCCAAACCAAATCAATAGGGCAGAAAATCTTTGCCTTCCATCGCTTGTTGCCTTGATGTTTCTATTGCATTTTAGTCTTCTTGAGGTGTACGTTTGCCTTTTGATGAGTTTTTTTAATCTCCAAGGAGCATTCCACTCCACTTAAGCTTTCTTCCTTTGCTGCTAGTTTAGCTATCAAATCCAAAGGTATTATTGGATTGTAGCCATACACAACTTCAAAGGAAGACTTACCAGTCGAATTATATGTCGACCTATTGTAAGCAAACTCAAAAATAGGAAGACATAAGTCCTAATCAGTAAGGTTCTTATCAACCGTTGCTCTAAGAAAAGTTCCAAGAGTACAGTTGACAACCTCTATCTGGCCATCCGTCTAGGGGTGACATGAAGTGTTATACATAAGTTTAGTGCCAAGTCTCCTCCAAAGTGTCTTCAAAAAGAAACTGAGAAATTTGGTGTCCCTGTCAAAAATAATGCTATGGGGCACGTCATGTAATCTAACAATTTCTTGCACAAAAAGGTTAGCAATATAAAGGGCATCATCTGTTTTGTGTAAGTTATGAAGTGTGTCATTTTGCTGAAGCGGCTGACGACCACCATGATAGAGTCTTTTCCTCTCTATGTCCTAGGTAGACCTAAGACGAAGTCCATACTAATATCAATCCAAGGCTGAGTCGGTAATGGCAATGGCATATATTCACCCTAAGATTCCTTCCTCCCTTTGCCGTCTTACTTACTCCACATCTCTCCAAAGCTCGATGTACATCTTTTAACATTCCCTTCTAGTAAAAATGCTCTTTCAGCAACTCTAAGGTTCTCTTTTCTCTAAAGTACCCACACAACGCTCCAGCATGGGCATCCCTAACCAACAACTCCCTAATAGATCCTGAAGGAATGCAGAGTTTTCCCCCTCTATATAAGAATCCATCCACTAGATAATAACCATCTACTACTTCCCCTCTAGAACATCATTCAACAATTAATTTTAAATGCTCACCAATAGCGTATTGTTCCTTCATCAATTCAAAACCAAGCAACTTTGACTGAAGAGATGTAACGAGAACATACCTACGAGACAATGCATCAGCTACAACATTAGTGCTCCCCTTCTTATACTTAATGACATAGGTAAAGCTTTCTAGGAATTTCACCCACTTTGCTTGATGCTTAGATAGTCTCTGTTAACCCTTGAAATGTTTCAAGGACTCATGGTCAATATATATGATAACCTCTTTAGGAAGAATATAATGCTACCAAGTCATCAATGCAGGAATAGAATTCTTTATCATATATAAAGTAGTTCAGTGATGCTCCACTCAACTTTTCACCGATGTAGGTGATAGGACACCTATCCTACATCAATACAGCTTTAATCCCAACCCTTGATGCATCACACTCCAATTTAAATGTCTTCTTAAAGTCTACAAGAGCTAAAACAAGAGCACTAGTCAACTGAGCTTTAATCTCCTCAAAGCTTTTATGAGCCCGCTCTCCCCACACAAAGGAGACATTCTTGTGTTTCTTAGTCGATTCAGTCAAAGGACTTACAATGCTGCTGAAGTTTCTGACAAACCTTCTGTAGAAAGAAGCTAAGCAATGAAAGCTCCTTACATGAGCTGCTGATGTGGTGTAAGCCAATCCACTATGGCTTTGATCCTTTCTCCATCAACTTGACACCAGCTCTAGACACCACAAAACCCAGAAAGATCACCTCTGCTTTAGCAAAATGAACACTTCTAAAGATTGCCATATAGCCTCTGATCTCTTAATACCGAAAATATTACTTGAAGATGTTTTACATGACTTCCTAAATCTCGACTATAAATCAAGATATCATCAAAATAAAATACAACTAACCAACCTAATAAGTCCTTCAGAATATGGTTCATAAGCCACATGAAAGTATTGGGAGCATTAGTCAAGCCAAATGGAATTACCATCCACTCATAAAGCCCATGACGTGTCTTAAAAGTGGTCTTCCATTCATCTTCTACCCTCATCCGGATTTGGTGATAGCACTCTTAAGATCAACCTTAGAGAATATCTGGGCTCTATTTAGTTCATCTAACATGTCATCAAGTTGGGAATAGGATACATGTACTTGATGGTGATTTTATTGATGGCCCTGTTGTTGATGCACATGCACCAAGTACCATCCTTCTTTGGAACTGGAAGTGCAGGAATAGCACAAGGGCTGGTACTCTCACTAATATAACCCCGCTCTATTAACTCATCCACCTGTCACTTCAATTGCCTTGCTTCTTCAAGATTCATGCCACAAGTAGGTCTGTTTGGTAACACTGCACCAACTAACAGAAAAATAGCATGTTTGATACCTCTCTATGGTGGAAACCCACTGGGCAATTCCTTAAGAATGACATCAATGTACTCTTCCAGTAACTGTTTCACAACAGATGGTATCTACTCCTATTCATCAGTTTCCAAAACATGTCTTACTTGCAACAAATACAAAGGCTCCTCAGTCTGAATAACTTCCTCAAGCTCCTTTCCGTTCAAAAGTAATGTCTTATTTTTGATGGTTTTGTTGATCTACTTCTGCACCTCTTGCATTTTAAGATTCAGAACAATTCTCTTTGCCATCCTCCTTGAGCATATAAATGTTCCTAAACCCATCATGTAATACTTTATTATCAAACAAACATGGTCTCCTTATTAAAATATGTAGGGGTGTACAAAAAAACCGATGAAACCGAGAAACCGAACCGAAACCGTAAAACCAATCCGAAAAATATGGTTAACCGGTCCGTTGGTTTCGGTTTAGGATTACGGTTTTTATTTTTTCGGTTTTCGGTTTCGGTTTCGGTTTGTAATAACAAAAAACCGATGGTTAACGGTTAACCGTTTCAGTATTTATAAATATATTATATATATAATTTACATATACAAATAATTATTTATATATATATATATACATATTATTTTCATATCTATATAATTTACCTATGTTAATATTCTTTGAATTTCGATTAAAATACTATTGTCCTATGATTAATGGAGTTAATATGGTAATTGATTTAGTTTGATTTTATTGATAATGATATATTCAAAGGTTCATTTTTCCCCTTTTCCTTAATTTCATTTTCTTTTTTTTTAGCTTTAGTAATATATATAATAATTTAAAGAAAAACTTTATGATAAAGGCTAAAAAAAAGGTTTTTTGAAATTATCAATTTGATTTGTTGAAACCATTACGTTAAATGGTTAAAAACCGAAAACCGAATAAATTAACCGAATAAAACGGTTAACCGTTAAGGCGGTTAGCCATTTATAATGGACCGGTTAAGGATCGAGATATTTAAAAACCGATAATTACGGTTAGGTTCAAAAAATAAGGCAACGGACCGGTTAACCGGTCCATGAACACCCCTAAAAATATGTGAGGCACACATAGGAAGGGTATCACAGACAATCTCATCATGGTATTTCTCCCTAATGCTAAATGGAATCGTAACCCTTTAGGTAACATGTAGACTGCCCTACTCACTCAACCAATACAACTTATATGTCTTAGGATGTGGAGTCGTAGTCAATTTCAATTTTTCAACTAAAGATCAACCACAACGTTGGTGCAACTCCCTCCATCAATAATAAGAGCACAATGATGACCCTTGACCTTACAAGAGATATGAAATAAATTTTCCCTATGTTCTTCTTCAGTAGAATGAAAAGTAGTCATGACCCTCGTAATACATTAATAGCTAGATATTTATTATCCCCTCGACCTCCATCCACCTCGGCATTAGCATCTCCATAATACTCATCCAACACTGCCAATAAATCTTCTATTTCATCCTACTCTTCCTCTTCACCTTCACTCTTAATTTCTATAGTAGTCATTACCCTTCAATTTGGACAATGGACCGCGATATGTCCATAACCCAAACATTTAAAACAATTGATTTGGTGGGTTTTCCCATCAGATGACCTAACTACTTCCTTTTTATTTTCAGGACCATAAGTTCCGTTCCCCTTGTCTATAGAACTCTCTCCCCCTTAGTATCCATAGCAGATACATTCTTATCAATAGTCTTCCCTGATCCCCTTTTGTCTACATATTTTTCCAAACCATACGGTTTAGTAGAAGAACCATACCTGTTAGATGCTGCTTTAAAAGGATTACATCATCTATACCTTTCAACTTTCACAACGAACTAGATGGCTTCTTCAAGAGTACTATATCGTTGTAACTCAACAATATAGGCAATCTTATAATTCAAACTAGAAACAAACTTGACCATAGTTTGCCTAGGAGATTTGATGGCTCCACAATGTATCATCAACATTTCAAACTCTTGAACATACTCATCTACAGTCTTCTCTCCTGCCTCAATGTCTACAAGCACATGAACAGCTCATGTTTATAATGCTCGGAACAAATCTATGCCTCAAAACTCGCTTCATCTCATGCCATGTTCTAATCTCCACCTCTCCTTCTCTTCTCCTACTAGCAACCAAATTTTTCCACCAAAGAGCAACATATCTCGTGAACCCAACAGCTGCAAGTCATACTCGAGTATGGTCATCGATTTCGTAACACTCGAATAGTCCTTCAGCTTTATCTTCCCAATCCAAGTAATCATCAGCAGATCCTCCTCCAGCAAACAAAGGCATCCGTAGTTTCACATGCTCCAAACCCCTAGGTGGTCGGAAATCACGGCATATTCATCCTCTAAGTTATCATCTCTTCCCTCCCGATAAGCATAATCATTATACCTAAACCATCTTCCCCTATTACCTCCTCCTACTCCTTCTCTTCTGGCTTCATTAATCATGCATGGATGTGCCACCTGTGGGTTAATCACTAACGGTGGTGCTAAGGGCTTAACCATTGGTGGTGGTGCTTAGGGATTTATCACTGGTTGTTGGGCTAAAGCCATTTGATCCATCCATGTCACCATGTTAGTGACAATGGTGGTCAAATCCTGTAACTGTTCCTCCAAAGATCTTCTACCACCTATGACATGATGGCCCTGACTTCCTCCAAATTGACTATTATCATCATTGCCAACATGTGTATTCACACTATCATTCGACATGATTTACTATCTTCCTCTAAATCACAAACACAATAAAACCCTAATTTAAAACCTTCGCTCTGATACCAAAATATGATATGCCTATGGAAGAGATTCTATAAACAAACAGATTCAGAGAATAAAGATCCACAAATCCTAAATCCAATTCTACAATCAAACAAATAAAGATAACAAAACCCTAGACTCTTAACCAGATATAACACACCAGCAAGGGAATAGTCCTAGCAAGGTGTTGTTGATATTAGGCACAACAATCACTGTATCGTCACTCACCACTATCCAAGGATTGATAAAAGTATGATAATTGAGAAAAAGACTCAGTCTTTATGCATTCAAAATATCTAAAAATTGTTTTCATCATAAGGAGAAAGTTCTATATATGCTAATAAAAAGACAAAACCAAAAGTCACAAAGAAACTAAAACTTTCGTAAAATAAAGACTGGCCACTCAAAAGATAAAGGTTGGCGATTTTGCTAGTGGCTCTAAAAATTCGAATCTATGCACGTTGAAGGCCGGCTAAAGGCTAGCGGCCTAAAATAGTACACCGACAGCTTATATCATAAGGGCTAGCGAACTTAAAGGCGGCTTTAAAAATTTTGATTCTGTGACAGTTCAAGACCGAACAAAGGCCGGCAGCTTACATATCTACACTAGCGATGTTGGGCCAGTGTTCCTTTCCAGCAAAAGATCTTCCAAAGTTTCTAATGCTTTATTGGTCAGTATGCAAATATTCTTTAAATTAAACTCAAAATCAGACTAGAATGGACATGACTAAGTGACTTGAACTTCATCTTACTCCATGTAACCACTTAATACCCTCAAGGCAAGACTTTGTAATCCTTTGGCTCTAGCGCGAGTAACTGGTCCTATAGCTGAATTGACCTAATTCTAATCAAAAGGAGACAAAAGAGCTCCAAAGGCAAGTTAAAGAACT
Source organism: Combretum micranthum (assembly GCA_024138025.1). Taxonomy (NCBI): domain Eukaryota; kingdom Viridiplantae; phylum Streptophyta; class Magnoliopsida; order Myrtales; family Combretaceae; genus Combretum; species Combretum micranthum. Next base: position 52,953 of record JAMXBD010003698.1, on the reverse strand, counting down.
AATGGCCAAGGGGTATGTTTGAGAAAGTTTGAGTCCTTGTGTAGTTCTAGCACTTTGTGCTCCAAAGAAAGATGAATCCTAGAGAATGTGCATTGATTGCAAGGCAACAAACAACATAACAGTAAAGTATCACATCTGTTTCCTAGGTTAAATGACATGGTAGATGAGCTCCATGGGTCTAGTGTCTTTTCAAAAATTGATTTCAAATCTGGCTACCATCAAATTAGGATGAGGGAAGGGGATAAGTGGAAAACTGCATTCAAAACAAAACAATGACTCTATGAATGGTTAGTAATGCCATTTAGGCTCACAAATGTATCAAGCACATTTATGAGATTAATGAATCATGTTTTGTGTGCACTCATTAGAAAATATTTTGTTGTATTTTTTATGACATTTTGGTATATAGTAAGGATCTAATGAACATGTAAGTTATTTGCATTGTATACTTGAGGTCTTGAGGAAGGAAAGGTTGTTTGCTAGTCTTAAAAAGTGTAGTGCTTAGATGGATAAGATTGTTTTCCTTAGTTTTATAGGAAGTGCACAAAGTATAGCAGTTAATGAAGAAGAGCTAAGGGCAATAAAAAAGTAGCCACCACCAACAAGCATAACTGAGGTGAGAAGCTTTCATGGATTGGCTAGTTTTTATAGGCATTTGGTATGAGATTTTAGCACACTTGTTGCTGTTGGAAAAAAAAAAAAAAAAAAGCTTCACTAGGCTTGATTACACACACATATGGCAGAAGCGAAAGGTATAAGGTGCGTTTTTACAACCGATTTTAAGCTTACTTAACCAACCATTATCTGTTTTATCCTTATACAACAGTAATAATAAGGAGATAAGGGAAGGAGAAGACTACAGTAGATTTAACGTAGAGTTTGGCCCACTTCCTAATCTCTACGGTCCACAATTTGCCTTACTCAAGGAGGACTTCACACATCATTCGATCAAAACAATTGCCTCACAAGGAAGGCTTCACAACAATGCCTCAGAAACAGAGGACTTCACAAATGCCTCACATTTGAGGCCTTCACACAAGTGCCTCAACACATGAAGACCTTACCTATTGCCTCAACACGAGGACTTCACTAAAACACTCACAAACAAATGTGTAAATAGTGCCTTACAATATTAGCTCACAAATGATACTATTCACTAAAAAAAAACAAACACAAAAAAAAAGTATTTTTACATAATCTATATAAATTAAGCTCTACTCTCTTTTCTCTATTTTCTCTCTGCTAAAAATCACCCTAAGACATTCTCTCTCTCTCTCTCTCTCTCTCTCTCTCTCTCTATATATATATATATATATATATATACACACACATACATACAAATATATATAAACTTCAAAACATAACAGTCCACCTTCAAAAGAATCTCCAACGGTCGAATTTAAAGGTCTACAATGGTTATTTTTAAACTATCCGCCCTAGATTTGTCACGCCTCAATTTACCCTACGACTAAGTCTGTGCTCATCAAGCCTTAGATTTAAACTTGTTACGCCCTTGAGTTAAACATGTCAAGCCCTTAACATGACCCACAACCAAGTTTGTGCATCTTATTTGTTCCACTCGTCACACCTTGGGTTTACAACTCAATTAGACCAATCAAGCCCTCAATGAAGTTCGCGATCAGGGCCACAATCAAGTCTATGGCACTTAATTTGTTCCTGTACAATCTGTAGAGAACAAACACGTACAAAAAAAAAAAAAACACGTATTACACATTAAAGCTTAAACATATCAAAAACAAGTTTTCCTTATTAAATGTAACTTAACTAAGTTGTGGAGCATTTGCGCAATACATTTTCTCATCAAAGCAAGATTGTAACCAACCATAGTTTATCAATCTCCCCCTTTTTGATGAGAACAATTATTATACAATATTTCTCCTCCTCAACTTAGCACTCCCCCAATTAAGCATTCAGGGAAAAGCTTACTTGTAATGCTCAATTAAAGGTTTCCAAGCTACATATAATAAAAAACTTATTAAATGCAACTTAACTCTCTCAGTTAAGCATTCCGAGTAAACATTTGTTTGTAAAGATATGACGCTCAACTAAAAGACTTAATTTACACTTAATAAACAACTCAATTTTGAGCACACAAAAATACGCAAACCTAATGTTTTAAAAAATACCACAAAAACTTTTCTCTGAGATGCAGTTAAGTATTAATCTTAGAGACCTGCTCTTATAACAATTGTTGAAAATACCATGCACTACCAGGCTTGATTATATGCACATATTGCAGAAGCAGAAGCTACAAGGTAGGTGTTCAAAATCGATTTTAAGCTCATTTGACCAACCATTGTCTCTTTTATCCTTTTATGCATAATTACAATAATAATAATAAAGAGATAAGGAAAAGAGAATATTACACTAGATTTAACATAGGGTTCGGGCCATCTCCTATTCTCCACAGTCCATAATTTGCCTCACTCAAGAAGGACTTCACACTTCTTCAATTAAAACAATTGCCTCACAAAGAGGACTTCACAATAATACCTCATCAATAGAGGACTTCACAATAATGCCTCAACAATAGAGGACTTCACAAATGCCTTAACATGAGAACTTCGTAAATGCCTCATAACCAAGGACTTCACACAATTGCCTCAACACATGAAGACTTCACCTATTGCCTTAACATGAAGAATTCATTAAAATACTCACAAAAAAAATGTGTAAATAGTACCTTACAATATTAGCTTACTAATCTTACGAATTGCACTATTCACTTAACAAAAACAAATACAAACAAGAGTATTTTTGCATAATCTATGCAAGTTAAGTTCTGCTCTATTTTCTCTATCTTCTCTCTACTAAAAATCACTTGAAAACATTCTATATATATCAGCTTTAAAAACATATCCATTCATCCTCAAAAAACCTCCAACGATCGAATTTAAAAGTCTACAATGGCTATTTTTTAAACTACCATACCCTAAATCTTGTCGCACCACAAAGGGTTGCGCCCTCATTTTAACCTTTTTGCTCACATAGACTCCATGGAGTCTTGAATTCAAACTTGTCACAATCCAATGCTCGTGACGCCTTGAACTTATCGCACCTTAGACTCGATCCTCCAGCGACACTGTGCTTCTTTGATATTGTCAAGTCTTAGATCTTAAACTCATTGCGCCTTGAACAATGGACTCATTAATCCCTCGACTTGATCTGCGACTAGTGACTTTGCATTTTCAAGCTTTAGTCTTGAGTTTATCATGCCTTAGTGGATGAACTAGTCTAGCCCATGACTTGACCGTGATCAAGGCTGTACTTAAGAATTTTATCCTGCTAAAAAACCTGCACAATCTCGCAAAAACATGTAACATACCCCCTATATTTATTCTAGTATCATATTCATCATATTGTTTGACTAATTAAATATTTTCATAATTGAATAGTTAATTGTGTATTATATCGTCTCATCAAAATCCACGTTAAACATACAAGTTCAATGATCTCCCCTTTTTTTATGAGAACAATCATGCACGATTAACCCATTTTCAATTTATCATACTCTCCCTCAAATAAACATCTGAGTTTCAAAAGAATTTTCTCAATTTTGATTCAAAGGCCTGATGCTTAATTGTAAGATAATGCAAACTACACTTAATTCATCATTTAGCTCCCCTTTTTTAGTTAAAAATAGACATAGCATACAACATACAAACATAATAGCCTTTCTCCCCTTTTGTACTCATCAAAAACATATTTCATGCATGTTCATTGTGCATTCTACAGTTGCACCACTCACTAAAGTCATTAAAAAGTTTGTTGGTTTTAAATAGGCAAATCACAAGATGATGCATTCATATTCCTAAAGATAGGTTATGTTCTACACCTTTATTGGCATTGCCTAACTTTGACATAACATTTGAGATTGAATGTAATGCCTCAAGAGTTGTTTAGGGGTGTTCTGATGTAGGGTAGATCACCCATTGCTTATTTTAGTGAAAAGCTAAATGGGGCAACCTTGAACTCCAACATAAATAATGAGCTTTATGTGGTAAAGGCACTGCAAACTGGAAATACTACCTTTAGCCTAGAGAATTTGTGATTCACATAAATCATGAATCTTTGAAGCATCTTAAGGGTCAAGGTAAACTAAGTAAAAGACATGTTAGATGGATGGAGTTCATTGAGACTTTCCCATACGTGATCAAATACAAGCAAGGTAAGGAGAATGTTGTTGCAGATGCTTTATCCCAAAGGTATGCTCTTCTTACTACTTAAATCAAGATTGTTTAGTTTTGAATATATCAGGGATCTGTATGCAAATGATAGTAACTTTGATGATGTGTACATAGCTTGTGAAGGGGGCATTTGGTAAGTTTCATAGTTGAGGGGTATTTGTTTAAAAAAAATAAGCTGTGTATGCCTCAACGCTTTATACGTGAGCCACTTACTAAGGAGTCACATGGGAGAGAATTAATGAGACACTTTGGTGTGAAAAAGACATTAAAGGTTTTGCATGAACGTTTCTTTTGGCCTAGAATGAGATGTGATGTAGATGGATTTGTAGCAGATGCATTACTTGTAAAAAGGCTAAATCTAGGGTCTTACCACATGAGCTATACACACATTTACCTGTACCTAGTGAACCTTAGGTAGACATATCAATGGCTTTTATTATTGGGCTACCTAGGTCAAGGAAAGGAATGGATTCCATATTTGTAGTAGTCGATATGTTTTCTAAAATGACACATTTTATTCCATGCAATAAATGTAATAAAACCAAAGATGCAATTTAAATTGTAATTTATTCTTTAAAGAAACTGTTAGATTGCATGGAGTTCCTAAGAGAATTGTTTTTTTATAGAGATACAAAATTTCTGAGCTATTTTTGGAAGGTTTTGCAGGGAAAGCTTGGTACTAAATTGTTATTTTCTACACCTTGCCATCCACAAACCGATGGTCAAACTAAAGCTGTTAATAGAACTTTAACTCAATTGCTTAGGACAGTCATTAAAAAGAATTTGAAGAATTGGGGAGATCGCTTGCCTTTCATTGAGTTTACATATAACAAGAGTGTTCATTCATCTACTGAATATTCTCCTTTTGAGATCGTATATGGGTTTAATCCACTAACTCCTTTGGATTTATCGCCATTACCTTTTGATGAAAGGGTTAGTCTTGATGGGAAAAAGAAAGTTGAAATGGTGAGACACCTTCATGAACGTGTTAAGCAGCAAATTGAAAAGGAAAATAAGCAATATGCATCTAAGGCTAATAAAGGTCAAAGATGGGTTACTTTCAACAAGGTGATTAGGTATTGATGCATATGAGAAAGGAGAGGTTTCCAGCCCATAGAATATCTAAATTATCTCCTAGAGGCAATGGTCCATTCTAAGTTCTTGAGAAAATTAATGACAACGCCTACAAAATAAATCTATTAGGTGAGTATAATGTTAGCGTCACATTTAATGACTCTGATCTCTATCCTTTTGATGTAAGTGGTGATTTGTAGACGAATCTTTTTAAAGAGAAGGGGATGATGTGACTCATCAAGTGGAACACACTAATACATCAAGTGATCCATTGTAGATCCTAAGTGGGCATATTATAAGGGCACGTGCCAATAAGTTTAAAGAAGCTTTTAACAGACTTGTTCAAGATTTGTGGGCTAAGCCAAGGGTCCATGATGCTCAAATTATCAAGAATGATCCGATTGTTAATCAAGCAACCATCAACATTATTCAAATAAAAAAGGGAGCTGCTGAAGGCATTTTGGCTGAAATAGAAGAAACCAAGTAGCTTGGGCTTATGACACACATGGGCCAAGTAAATTAAGCTTAAATTTAGTTATTTGGGATTATAGTTGAAGTTTCAAATTTCATTAAGTGCTTAAGACAAATTTTAGAGTTATTAAGGTTATCTTTTCAGTTTTCAATGGGTCATTAATGTTTGTATGTACTAGTTGTTACATTTCCTAGAATATTCCTAGGTTAATTAAGCTAGACAACATATATATATATATATATATATATATAAACCCCATTTGTTATGTAAATGGAATCATCTTTTTGAATGAAAAAACTATATTCCGAAGTTCTAGAATGAAAGGTCTTCTTCTCTTAGATTTTTTATTAGACCAATATAACTTATCAAAGATTGATCAATATTGTAGCGTTCATAACACTTAGGGTTCTTGTTTGTTTGCACTCAAGGGTTCAAGTAGATTAACCTAATCTGATTTTGGCTTTCTTGGGGACAATATATCTTTAACTATAGGTTCAAAGGATCTAATTCCTTATGGGTATGCACCAAACCTTCACCCTCAAACCAATGGGCAGACAAAATAGATTAATGCATTAGTAGAAATCTATTTGAGACATTTTGTGGGTGTTAATCAGCAAGACTAAGCTAAGTTATTGGACGTAGCACAAATCTCTTTTAACTTTTAGAAGAATGAGTATATGGATCAAACCCATTCAAGATTCTTCCGAGAAGACAACTTTTGACTCCTAATACAATCACTACTAGATACATAGGGGTTAATTTGTCAACATATAAGTTTCCTAAAGTGTGGTGGGAGAACCATGACTTAGCTCGAACCCACTTAAGCAAAGCTATCAAGAGGATGAAGAAGTATTCTAATAAGAAATGAAGCCCAATATATTACCAAGTGAGAGACTAAGTCCTTATCAAATTAGACCTAATTCAAAGAACAAAGGGTCAGCTACATTAAGGCTTTAAGCAAAGGTATGAAGGACCTTTTTTTATTGTGAAGAAAGTAAGTTGCATCTCATACAAACTAGAGTTGCCACCAAGACTAAAGCTCCACCCCATATTCCAAGTAAGTACATTGAAGCCTTATCACAGATATAAAGATGACCTGACTAGGTCAAAATCCTGACCTAGAGTTAGGGAGTTACATGACAGAGAAGTTGTTGAAATCATAACAAACTGCCACTTATGGTGTCGAGGTCAACAGCCTATGCATGAATATATGGTAGTCTGAAAGGAATTACCAGAAAATGAGGCAAGCTAGGAACTCACTTAGGCACTATCGTTGTTTCAAGACAATATTTGATGATTCTATGAGGAAGATGTGACAAGGGCATTACCATATTAAGTGGGGGAAAATGTTACAAACCTCCTAAAATAAGGCTAGACTCATGAGGTTCATTAAGGCCCAAATAGGGGATAGGCCTAAGGTTTAATTCCAACAAAAATTCTAAAAGATCGACAAGTGCTAGAATGTTCCAAAAAGATCAAACAACAATCCATAGTATGTAGGGTTGGTAAACATGATAGATATAAATTATTTGTAATCATTAGATCGAGTTAATCTTTGTCATGGATTTATAGAGGCCACTTGTATATATAGGAAAAAGCTCCTCAATTGTAGAGCATCAAGACATTGAGTGAAATATAGTTTATTCAAAATTTCTCTCTCTTTTTTCTCTCTAAATACCTTATGTGTGTTTCAAGTTGAACATAGCCTTCTTACGTGACTTTAGGAGTGCCTCACGAAAGCATCCAAAGTATTACCCTTGTAACATAGGCAACAAGCCAAACCATTGTACATCATGATGTTGCAATTTCCTCTTCTTATCTCTTTACTTAGTGCTTTAACTGTAATATATTTCATTAATTGCAAAATTAATTCTCATACCACAATATAATAAGCAATCAAAAGGGGTCTTGAACCAAGATTTTCAAAAGTTATAATTTTTATTAAAGTAACCAGTTTACCCCTCAAACAACCCCTCCCCCAACCCCCAGCCACGGCTCTCTCTCGCACATTCTAGGACCAACAAGATTACTCTTCATTAGACTAAAATTGGACACTTATAAATACCTACTAAATCTTGCGTACATTTTGCTTTTTTAAATTTTCTAGTTCAAATGATTGAAAATTTACCTTAAAAATGTAATATATGTAAAAATAATTTAAAAAATTATAGGTTTTAGGATGGTTTAAAAGTATCACAAGATAGGTTTGGTTCTAAAATTTGAATCTTGTACCTACTGAATAGTAATAAGTATTTTATATCTTATCAGTCTTTTATATGTCGAAGTCCACCAATAAAAAGTGAACAAGTAATATATATAAAAGAGAGATATGCGCCAAAATTAGGAAAGATCATCTAAAGAAAGTTCATATTATTTAATAGTATGAAAGATGGAAAGGAAAATACTTTATATAAAGTCACAAAAAAAAAATAAGTATTGAATAATTATGAAAGAGAAACGAAACAAACGTGAAGACAGTGGACGATGCCATTTAAAATTCTGTCGTTCCTTTTTTTTTTTTTTTTTCCCCTTTTGGTACCGGCGAGATGAGGAATCATGGGTAATTTTGTTAGGTGATAATGGTGTCATATCAACATGAACCAGATGACATCAACTTGGAAATTGCAATTAATCAACTTTAGAAATTTTCATTGATGTAACAAAGTCAATTGCAGATCGCATCAACTTCAAACAAAAGATAAATCCTTTTCTCCATAAACGATAACATGTGACATCATCATCAACTGGCGCTCCACAACAGTGTTTTTACCGGGCTAACATGACAAACAATAATTAAGGGTCTCATAAGTCAATATTTCACTGGAATATTTCTATTTTACACGAGGAAAAGCACTAATGATAGTAAAACTCATCAAGAGCAAGTGACGATTGGCTTTTGAGATAGCATAGGGTTGCTTCATTGGTTGTAACCTTGTAGGTTATCCTGTATGGCTAAGACATTTCGTCATATATAAATTTTTATCATTTTCTGTTGTATAAAAATTATTATGTCATGTTTGATTTATAAAATATATTTAAATTTGGTTAAATTTTTTTTATAGTTCTTTAAAAAAAAATCTAAATTTTTTATCATTTATATTTGATGATACAAAAACATTAAAACTAGTTAAAACTAAAATCTCTTAATGAAAATCACATCCAGTGCCATGCATATCAAAGATGTACAAGAGAACTATGTTGTCCAATATTTTTTATATTATATTATCTAATTCTCCTTATCTTATTCGATTCTTACAATCAAATACTAGCATTTGGTGGCAAAAACTTAACATAACTAAAGAAATTTAACAACAAAGTACAAGAAACACCATATAGCATAATTTTCTCTTACTATTTTAGTTTGCATGGTACGAGACAAGAATTTTTATACTGTCAATTATTTGGTATACATAAGTATAGGACAAGAATGTCACAAAAAATTTAAATTGTCTAATAAATTTAAATTATCCAATATGATTTTTCTCATCCTCCATATAGTATTGTTATTCTTTTCAAAATTGTCTAATATTCTTAAGACATATTTTCTAGTATAAAAACTTACGCAACAATCAAACAAAGGAGTAAGATTATTATCTAGTTCAATCCCACAAATTTCTACAAAGCAAATGAAACTAAGAAAAATTACTTTTACTTATAAATTTCTAGGTGGGTATAATTCTATTTCACTGGTTCATGCTTTTACGGAAAAAAAAAAAAAAAAAAAAGGAGCCTTTTCACTCCGTACTCCCTGACTTCATAGCGTTAGTAAGGGATTATTGTTGTTGACTTTATAATAGCCAGCAGTATTAACACTGGCCTCTTAGGTATAATGACTGTATTGATTAACAGAGAACGGGTTCACGGTCAAGTCATTCTGGCGAGTATTGGCCGCGTTGTTCAGAATCCGGCTTACAACTAATTTAACCTTGTTAGTCGGTAAAATAAAAAAAAAATGAAAAGAAAAGACTGAGAATAACGCAGTCGCTGCAGCAAAATAATTTGTTCCAGCATGAAAACATTCCAATTTCCATCGCTATTTTGTTGATATTTCTCCTTTTATATGTGGAGATGATCTTTCCAAGAATGCTTCCTTTTTTTCCTTTATCCGTTCTTGTTTTTTTTTTTTATTTTAAAGCACACTTCTTCACAACACTTTTGATTAGTAGAATAGGATAAGTAAAAGTATAGTTTTAATTCTATTAAATAAAATAAATGATTAACAATTATTATCTTCTTTAGTTACAAATAAAATAATATCTCTAACAGTATGAGTGCCAAGATTGACTCTGGGCTCATGGAATGGATCCTACTGCAAAATGAACGAAAGTCTGCACATATCAATGTGAGACCATTCATGGGTTGGTCATTGGCGTTACGAAGCTTTGGGAACTCCGGCTTTGGTATTTCAAGAACTTTGGGGATTTAAGGTTTTTGTATCTCAAGAGTCAGGAGCCTCTGGAATTTCAGGAGGTTTCGGGTTAGGGTGTAACCGGTCTACTATTATCGGGTTTCTGACCCGTCCGATATAGTAAAAATCTTATAGGGTTTTTAAGATTGAGTTTGGATATGAAATAAAAATCTTATAGGGTTATAGGGTTGAGTTGGTTCGGGTTCTATCGGGTTAGGTTGGGTTCGGTTCGGGTTCTATAAAATACCTTATGGATTCCTAATCCGATAACAATATAAAAAAATAAAAAAAAAAAAATCAAAAGTTACAAGCTAAACTCATAACCCTAACCGCACTGCACCACACCGCACCGCACCCGCGCATCAGAAAAACAAATCCTCTCCTTTCTCTCTCTTTTCCAATAGCCTAGCCGCACCACACCATCAATCCTCCTCTCTTCTTGATGAGGATATGATTACACCAAGCTCGCCTCAACGAATTCAAGTACCTAGAGTAATGATTACTCGAAATAGAGCCAAGAAACTTCAGGAGAAATTTCAAGGATTTATGCAAAAGTTTGTTAAAATTACTCAAAGTTCACCAACATCGAATTGGAACCAAAAATGAAGATTTTTATTGTTGTTTTCACAACTCATGAAGAGAATATAACACTATGGATGAAATCATATCAAAGCTGCTTATTTTTAATTTCAAAGCTACCAGTGTAGTGATTCAACACGGCCAGTCTAAACGATACACAGCCAGCTTTCTTTTATGCAACTCTAGGATTTGTATGCTGCTTTTCAACGCTGCCAGCCTACTCCTCAATGCCACCGATTACAGGTAGGTCACCAGCCTTCATCCGGCTTACAAGATGACCAGTAGCCAATTTTTTAAGGTCGTTTTCAAAGCTGCCTATTAGTATATTTAGGCCACCAACTTTTGTCGTCCGACAAACAAGTTTTATTTTGTTTCTTTTGAGTTTCCTTATTTTATTGCAAACAACCTTAAGTATTTGTTTGTAAAAGACAGATTACTTCTTGATTAACAATCAATTGAGAGAATTCTTCTCTTTGAGTTCTTCTAAGAACTTGTGATATTTTCAAGAATTCGATTTTTTGTTGATTTCTTCGATTATACCAAGATTCTTGGTCGATATTTTCTATAAGATCACGATCTTCATATTAAGGTTCTTAGGGTTACTCAACCAATGGAGCAAGGTCATTCCATCTAATTATACTAAGGTTCATAAAATTTCATATCTAATTCTAAATATTTCATTGGGTCAAGGTCCGCTTCAATTCTTAGAGTTCGGGAAAATTCAAGATCTATGCCTAGCATGCATTAGATTTTGGTATCAGAGCAAGGCTATCTAAGAATCACTCATCTAGTATGATTTGAGTACGGTAATCCAAAACCCTAACTCATATTGCACATATCTTTATATTTGATTCGAATAATTTTTGTTGTTTTTAAGGTTTTTGATAAAAAAAAAAAAAGAAAGAAAAGGAATATCAAAAAGAGAAAAAGAAAAAAGAATATTAAAAAGAAGAAAAAAAAGAAATATAGAAAAAAAAATTGTGAAGGAATTGATTTGTTTCAAAGGAAAAAACCATAATTGGATTTGTGATCCGTTTCTATTGACTGTTTCTAGGAGTTTTGATCATGTTATGTATACTTATCAAGAATGGAAGTATCGCGAGGAACAATATAGGAAGAAAATTCTTGAACTGAGATTGCAAGTTCATTACAGAACCATAAGATGAAGGATCGAGAGGTAAGATGGTAAATGTATTTTTTTTTCGTTTGAATAATACACGAGTGTTGAGTTCTATATTCTTGTGAGTGATATACGTGAGGGAGTGAAGTGAGGTTTCTTTCCTATTTATACTTTGTTTGGTTGTCTACTAACATCACAGAATGTCTAGCACATAAAAGAAGGAAGAAGAAGAAAATAGTGATATGATTAGAATGTTTGAGATGTTGCAAGAATTGACAATGCGAATAGAGTGACTTGAAAATCAAAAGTCAAAAAGAGAACATGATTCTGATGGTGAACAGGATGAGTAGATGCATGATAAAACTAGCGGAAAGAGTAGTTCACGGGAAAGCTTTAGTCGTTGAGGTGAGAAAGTTGCCAGTAACTTGAATTCTATAAAATTCAAGATTCCTCCTTTTCAGGGGCGTAGTGACCCAGATGCTTATTTAGAGTGAGAGTGTAAGATTGAACTGATATTTGCATGCCATAATTATTCGGAGGAGAAAAAGGTCAAATTGGTTGTTGTGGAATTCACTGGATATGCCAGTATATAATGGAATCAACTCACCATTAGTAAGAGGAGAAATTTAGAGGAGCCAGTTAAGACATGGCGGGAGCTGAAGCAAATCATAAGAAAAAGGTTTGTTCCTACACATTATTATAGAAGTTTACATCATCAATTACAAGAGCTTACTCAAGGAAGTAGAAGTGTAGAGGAATACTATATGGACATGGAAACACTCATGATGAAGATTGATATAAAGAAAGATGATGAAGTTACTATGGCTAGATTGTTTAATGGACTGAATAAAGATATTGCAGATAAAGTAGAGTTGCAGTATTATATGGAATTGGAAGAAATGTATCAAATGGCACTTAAATTTGAGAGCCAACTAAAGAGGAAAGGAAAATATAGTTATGAAAGTACTTCTTCTACTTCGTGGAAGAAAAAGAATCAGAAAAACAAGAAAGAAAAATTCATCAAGCTTTGCCAAAGGAGGAGACTTCTAATAAAACCAAAGGTAAGTCTGAATCTCAATCTGGTTTAAGTAAAATTTGTTGTTTCAGGTGCAATGGGTTTGGACACATAGCTTCTCAATGCCCTAATAAGAGAGAGCTGTGATTGCCTTGGGCAATGATGAGTATAAGACAGCAAGTGAGAGTGAAGACGATGATGATGATATACTTGAATTGGAAGATGTGATTGATAATGAAGAGGTAGATGCTTCAAACTTGTCTTTGGTCGTTAGACGTACTTTGAATACACAATAGATAGATGAAGATGAACTTGAGCAGCGGAGGGAAAATATTTTCCATACTAGAGTTGAAGTAAAAGACTAAGCTTATAGTCTAATCATTGACGATGGTAGTTGTGCCAATGTAGTGAGTACTAATCTTGTAGAATTGCTTAAGCTGCCTACACTTAAACACCCAAGGCCATATAAGTTACAGTGGCTGAATGAATTTGGAGAGGTGAAAGTGAACAAATAAGTGAAATTATTGTTTGCACTATGGAACTACAAGGATGAAGTACTATGTGATGTAGTACCCATGAATGCATGTCATATATTATTTAGCAGACCATAGCAGTTTAATAGAATTGCTACTCATGAAGGGCGTTCAAATAGATTCAATATACAAAGGGTGAAAAGACATTCCATTTGAAGCCTTTGACACCATAGCAAGTAAAAGAGGATCAAAAGAAATTGAAACAAGAAGATGAGATGTTGAGAGCCAGTGAGAAAAAGAGAAAAAACACGAGAGCTAGTGAGGATGATACACAAGTAATAGAGGGGAAAAACAAAGTAGCTAGTGAGAAAAGAGGAGAGAATGAGAGAAAAAAGCAATTAAATTGTTTTGCCACTAAAAGTAAGATCAAGAGTGCTATGAATGATAAAAGGCCTTTGGTTGTCCTTATGTACAAGGAGGCAATGCTTTCTACTAATGATCTTAACCTATCTCTTCCTGGATCTATTGTTTCTCTTTTGCAGAAATATGAAGACTTGTTTCCTAAAAAGATTCCTGAAGGGTTGCCATCAATTAGATGCATAGAGCATCAATTAGATTTCATACCTAGAGCTTCTATTCCAAAATGACTTACCTATAGGAGTAGTCCTCAAGAGACTAAAGAGATCTAAAGGCAAGTGGAGGAATTACTGGCAAAGGGATTTGTTCTTGAGAGCATGAGCCCTTGTCCTGTTCCAGTATTACTTGCACCTAAGAAAGATGGAACCCAGAGAATGTGCATAGATTGCTAAGTTATCAATAAAATCACGGTAAAGTATCGTCATCTTATTCCTAAATTAGATGATATGCTTGATGAACTGCATGGTTCCTATCTGTTTTTCAAAATATATCTTAAAAGTGGTTATCATCAAATTAGAATGAAAGAAGGGTATGAATGGAAAATTTCTTTTAAAACTAAATTGGGAATTAATGAGTAGGTAGTTATGCCATTTGGGTTAACTAATGAACTTAGTACATTCACGAGATTGATGACCCCTGTCATGCGTCCTTTCATAAGAAAATTTGTTATAGTATACTTTGATGATATTCTGATTTACAGCAAAAACTTAGAGGAACATGTGAATCATCTAAAGAGTGTACTTTTTGTTTTGAAAAAGGAGCATTTATATGTTAATCTTAAGAAATCTTCTTTATGCTTAGAAAAAGTAGTCTTTTTAGGCAATGTTGTAAGTGAAAGAGACATAAGGCAATTAAAGGTTGGCCTATGCCTACTAGTATTACTGAAGTAAGGAGTTTTCATAATCTAGCTATTTTTTATAGACGATTTGTGAAAGATTTTAGTACACTAGCAACACCATTGACTGAAATTGTTAAGAAATTTATTAGTGTTAAATGGGATGAAGCAAAAGAAAAGGCTTTTAATTTACTTAAAGAAAAATTATGTTCTACATCTTTGTTATCTTTACCTGACTTTTCCAGGACTTTTGAGATTGAATGCGACACATCTGGCATTGGCATTGGATTTGTACTAATGCAAAAGGGCAAACCAATAGCATACTTTAGTGAGAAGTTGAATGAAGCATTTTTGAGCTATCCTACTTATGATAAGGAGCTCTATGCTTTGGTGAGGGCTTTAGAGACTTGGCAACATTATTTGTGGCCAAAGGAATTGGTGATACACACTGATCATGAATCACTAAAGCATCTAAAGGGGCATGGAAAGCTAAACAGAAGACATGCCAGATGGATGGAGTTTATTAAGACCTTCCCATATGTTATCTACTACAAACAAGGTAAAGAAAATGTAGTTGTTGATGCCTTTTCACACAGGTATGTCCTTATATCAACTCTTAATGCAAAATTATTAGGTTTTGAACATGTCAAAGAGTTGTATGCTGGTGATCTTGATTTTTCTACTATTTACAATGCATGTAAGGAAGGATCTTTTAACAAGTTTTATAGTCATGAGGATTTCTTATTTAGAAAAGGATGATTATGTATACCTCAATATTCTATAAGGGAGTTACTTGTTAGGGAGTCTCATGTTGGAGGTTTGATGGGGCATTTTGGTGTGATTAAAACTCTAGACATATTAACTGAACACTTTTATTAGCCTCATATGAGAGGAGATGTAGAAAGAATTTGCAGTTGTTGTGTGACTCGCAAGAAGGCTAAATCTAGAGTGATGCCTCATGGTTTATATACTCCTTTCCCTATTCCTATTGAACTTTGGACTAATATTTCTATGGAATTTGTTTTAGGCTTGCTAAGTGAAAAAAGGGTTGTGATTCAATTTTTATTGTTGTCAATAGATTCTCAAAAATGGCACATTTTATTGTTTGTTATAAACAAATAATCCATCTCATATTACTTATTTGTCCTTTAAAGAGTTTCAAGTTACATGACGTTCTCAAAAGTATTGTTAGTGACAAGGATGTCAAATTTTTAAGCCATTTCTAGATAGTTTTGTGAAGCAAACTAGGTACTAAGCTATTATTTTCTACTGCTTATCATCCACAAACAGATGGACAAACTGAAGTGGTGAACAGGACAATGACGATTTTGTTGTGAGCTGTAATCCAAAAAAATTTGAAATCTTGCGAAGAATGTTTACCATTTATTGAATTTGCATATAATTGCATTGTTCATTCTGCTACAGGTTTTTCTCCATTTGAAGTTGTTAATTGTTTTAATCCACTAATACCTTTGGATTTGTTTCCTTTACCAGTTAATGACAGGAATAGATTCGATGTAAAGAAGAAGGTAGAAACTATAAAGAAGTTACATGAATAAGTACGGCAAATGATTGAAAAGAGAAATGAGCAATATGGTTAACAAGCTAACAAAGGCAAAAAGAAAGTCACCTTTGAACGAGGTGATTGGATCTAGGTATACTTGAGAAAGGAGAGATTTTCGTCTTAAAGGAAGTCAAAGCTAAAGCCTCGAAGAGATGGACCATTTCAAGTGGTTGAAAAGATCAATGATAACGCATATAAACTGGACTTACCAGGTGAGTATAATGTAAGTGTGACATTTAACGTTTCTGATTTAAGTCCTTTTGATATAGGTGAAGTTGAATCAAGGATGAATCCTTTCAAAGAGAGAGGGAATAATAAGGATATGATTACACCAGGCTCATCTCAACAAACTCAAGTACCTAAAAGAATGATTACTTGAAATAAAGCCAAGAAACTTCATAAAAAATTTCAAAGATTTTTTCAAAAGTTTGTTGAAGATTACTCAAAGTTCACCAACATCGATGTTAAACCAAAAATGAAGATTTTTACTGTTGTTTTCTCAAATCAGGAAGAGAATACAACACTACAGATGAAATCAGATCAAAGCTGCCATCATAGTGATTCAACACGGCCAACCTAAATGATACACAACCAGCTTTCTTTTTTGCAACTCCAGGATCTGTATATTGCCTTTCAACGTTGTCATCCTACTCCTCAACTCTGCCAACCTACAGGGTTAATTCGTCGGCCTTCGGCTGGCTTACAAGACCACCGGTGGCCAATTTTTTAAGGCCATCTCCAAATATGCCCATTATTATATTTAGGCCACCAGCTTTGTTGTCCGACAAGCAAGTTTTATTTTGTGTCTTTTGAGTTGCCTTTGTTTTATTACATAAGTGTTTGTTTGTAAAAGACAGATTACTTCTTTATTAACAATCAATTGAGAGAATTCTTCTCTTTTAGTTCTTTTGAGAACTTGTGATATCTTCAAAAATTTTATTTCTTGTTGATTTCTTCGATTATACCAAGATTCTTGGTTGGTATTTCCTATAGGGTCGCGATCTTCATATCAAGGTTCTTAGAATTACTCAACCAACAAGTCAAGATCATTCCATCTAATTATACCAAGGTTCATGGAATTTCATATCTAATTTTGAATATTTCATTGGGTCAACGTCCGCTTCGATTCTTCGAGTCCGGGAAAATTCAAGATTCGTGCCTAGCATACATCACTTCCATTCACAGTTCTCTCTTGGCTCTTCATCCTTGTTCACGTCATTATTGACCCTATCCCCTCTCTCTCATAGTCTCTCTCAATCCTCTCTGCTCTTGCCATCAGTGTCAATCGCACCTCACTATTTGTCGAGTTGGTTCTCTCTATTTCTCTCTTTCTATCAATATCTTGGATGTTGACATGTTGAGCTCAAAGTGTGTTCTTCAAATGTTGAATTAGATTTACTTGTTTATAATGTGATAAAATCTTCTTTTTAGTATGTTGCATGCTCCACTTAGACATCTCAGAGAAATCAAATATTGCATCTGAACTGATTACTTTTTATCAATATTGGAAAGTGTTTACAATAGAGAATTAATAGGATTTTGGTTAGGTTAGTTATAGATGAATAGAATCGTGCCATGTATATCATTTTATTGAACATTACTTGATTTTGTTATTGTGATTCATGTTGTTTCATGCGAAAAGGATTAGTATCTATTGGATCTATGAACTATTTTGCTGTGGATTTTAGATGTTATGGAATCAGCATGTGATGTGTTTGTTTTAGGTAAAGTTTGCTCCTTTTTTTGTTGTAGTGCGAGATAGGTATGAAGTTTTTGATAGGGTTACATGAACTTAAATTTTTTTTATTGGATTGTTGTTGTCGATGTGGTTGTTGTTATTGAAACGAAATTGTATATTATTAGTTTTGATTCTGATATGGAATTTCATTTCCAATTGTACCTAGATATCGAACATAAAAACAATATTACTTGCCTGAAAACTCATTAGGATAGTTTGAGAATTCCGAACAAGAGTTCCATGAATTATACATGGAAATGTTGTGAATTTGTAATTAACATGAATCTACATTGATGTGGTTACGAATCTACAGGGTTGAATCGTGTTTGAGTTTATATATAGTCACATAGATTGTTTGAGTATATTGGTAGTGATATGGATTTTCTGTTTATGTTCCAGGTTTTTGTTTGGGATCTCTTATTTTGAATTCTTTTATTGCTACAACTGGGTGGTTTAGTTTGCAAGATTAGCTCTCTAGGGAAAATGTACCTAATATGATTAGTGGGGTGCTCCTGTCTGTTTTTTTCCCCCCATTGATAAGGCCTGGTCACAACCAACTCCTTCATTGCCCAATTTGGCTCAGACCTTCTTGTTGTGTCTTACTTCCGTTTTTCTTGTCTTTGATTATCTCACACCCACAACTACTTTACCAATCATGTCTAAAAAATGCACCATTTTTGAGTTTATCATTTTTGTTATGTTATTCATTTAAATTTTACTATTGATTTATGATTTTTATCAGTATGTTAATATAATATAGTTTGTAACATTACAATCATTTTAAATTATTTGTAACATCAATGCAACGAACATGGATGATGAATCACATGAGATGAGTGTGGATGTCAATGATGTTAATGAGTTCCTACTGGAATCCCCAATTGAAATTGAAAAGGAGGTTGCACCCAAATGGACAAAAATATCATCTTCTCAAGTATCGAGCACCGTGGATCAGAGTGACAATCCAAACAAATGTAAGTTGGCATCTAGTGTGTAGAACGACATGGTGAGAAAGATAGTTTGAGTGAAAACATTGTAAGAAGACACTTTCAGTGAATAGTTCTCGAATTTCACATTTGCTTAACCATTTGAAGAGGTGCTTACAAAGGAAAAGATAATCAGACATTAGGCAATTTCTGTTATCAATGGAAACTATCAGAGACGAAGTTGATTGTAACACAAGCGGTTTAACAATAGGAAATTGGTCTTTTCAACCAAGAATCTGCATGGTGGAAACTTTCAAAGGTAATAACTGTTCATGAGTATCCATTATCAATTGTTGAGCATGAACGTTAGCCACAACACCATTAAGAAAAAGATTGTCGGTATATACTATGTGGAGAAAGAAAAACTCCAAAGCCACTTGAAAGGACTTAACACACGGGTTGCAATAACAACAAATTTGTCGACGTCCAATCAGAAAAGGGGATATATGACAGTGATAGCACATTACGTTAGTAGTAATTGGATGCTTCGGAGTCGGCTCCTAAAGTAAGCCTTTCTTCCTTACTATAATTTTTATTCCTATCTATTTAGAATGCTTTAAACACATTTTCATTTATTTAATTTTTTCCCTATTTTTTTCCCTGCTATCTATATGTGTCAACTCCACATGCAAATGAGGCTATTGCAAATTGCTTATTCAATTCATTGATGGCATGGGGTTTGGACAAGAAATTACCTATGGTGATTGTAGATAATTGTTTGATAAATGATTCATGATGACAACTTTACAATTGAAGTTGCAAAAGGAGGATCTAATTCTTCATGGGAAGATATTTTGTATGCGCTATTATGCACATATTTTAAATTTAGTTGTCAAAGATGGTGTAAGTGTCATTGAAAAAGCAATAGAGAGGATTCATGATAGTGTCTCATTTTAGTTTGCGACACCATCATGAGTAGAGAAATTTGAAGAGGCATGCAAGCAGTTAGATGTGCCTTTTATTAGGAAGCTTTTCGCATATTGTAAGATAAGATGGATTCCACTTACAACATGTTAGTTGTTGCAATTCAATATCAGGAAGTTTTCTATAGGGTTCAGTTTATAGATAAAAATTATAAGTGTCTTCCCATTGATGAAGGTTAGGAGTTAGTGGATGAGATTTGTAAGAAGTTGTCCATATTTTATGAAGTGACCAATTTGTTCTCTGGTCCATAATATCCAATAGCGAACTATTATTTTTTGAAAATTGGAAAGGCTCTTTGGGTTTGAATATTAATATGATGGCTGATAAGATGTTTCAAAAAATTTAGAAATATTGGGGTGATATGCATACAATTATGGTTGTATGTATTGTTTTGGATCCATGCTTCAAGTTCAAAGCTATGGATTTTATGTTTTCCAGTGTATAAGGTGAGCAAGCTTCCCTAAAGATTGAAAGGGTTAGAAGCAGTTTGTATGAATTAGTTCAAGAATACCAATATAAGAGCAATTCTCATAATAATAAGAGTATGGGTACAGGTACAGGCACAGGCACTAGCTCTCTTGGGCCTACGGGTGATGGTGAGGCTGAATCAAAGAAAGAATCAAAATGGAAGCTACACTTGAGAACCTATATCAACACTAGCAACCAAGTAAGGCCAGAGCTGGACCACTAACTAGAAGAAACTTTGCTGCCCTTGAGTGATGGTGACGATAATTTTGATATACTTGCATGGTGGAAACAGAGTGCAGTGAAGTACCCCACACTGCAAGCTATAGCTAAGGACCTATTGGCTATTCTAGACATCTCTCCATATTGAATCCATACCAGGTCCTGACCCAGATCGACCATAGCAGGTCCAGCCTTGGACCCGCCCTATTGGGTTGGCAGGTCCATCCTATGGACCCATCTTAACCGACAGGTCCAAAAGGGTTTATCCAAATTTTAAAAAACTAAAAAAAGGACCCATTGATGGTACAAACATAGGCAAAATGACATCACACAACTTCACAAGCACATGCACAATGCCACCATCAAAACAAATAGCAAATAGCAAATAGTGAAATAAAAACAAGGACAAGACATATTAATCTTTTTGGTACAAGCCTATGATATCATGTCATGGCTATGCCTAGCCTTGCTTTTTGAATGGTAGGCTCTTGCATTTTAAATTCATTGGCCATGTGAATGTTAAGAAATTGAGCCATTGTAGTGTGCAAATGGAGAAATGAGAATCCACTGTAATGTGCAAATGTGTTAACTATTTTATGTCTACAATATTAAAATTTAAGACAAAATATATATATAATATAATAATCATTCAAAATAGTTCATATTTATACAAAAATTATAGATTAATTTTTTGGTTTGTTAAATTTAAAAAAAAAAGGGTCAAACGCAATGGAACCGCCCCATGAACTGGCGAGTCCATCGTCCTAACCCGCCCCCACCAAGGCGGGGCGGTTTCGGATCCATACTTTTTTGGACATAAACCAGGAGATGTCTAAGCTATTCCAATTACCATGATTGCTTCTGAACTAGCATTTAGCCCTAGTGGACGTGTAATTAGCTCCCACAAAAGCCAACTCAAGCCAAATACAATAGAGGCATTAATGTGTACTCAAAGCTGGTTATCAAATGGAAGAATAGGAATAGGTAACTTTTTAGATTATGTATTATTAAACTTTCCTCATTGTTTCCATACCATTTTATTTAACTTTTTTCTCTTTTGTTAAGTGATGACATAATCAAGGTAGAGGATGAGTTTGAGAAGCTACATATTAATGACGATAATGATAATGATGATTAAAGCGAAGTAAATTATTGACATCATGTTTGATTGTGTTTAATGTTGCCTTTATGTGAGTTTTAGTTCTTAAGTTTAATAGTTTTGTGGACTATTTTGGAATTTTACTCATTTAGAGATGGTTTTGTAAATTAACAAGTGATTCATATTCGATAGAAGATTATCAGCTAGATATATTGTGTCTATTTGAGCAAGCTGATTAGATGCTGAAT
Source organism: Combretum micranthum (assembly GCA_024138025.1). Lineage (NCBI taxonomy): Eukaryota > Viridiplantae > Streptophyta > Magnoliopsida > Myrtales > Combretaceae > Combretum > Combretum micranthum. Next base: position 31,106 of record JAMXBD010003698.1, on the reverse strand, counting down.
TTTGATTTATTTTATTTATAAAGGTTCACTTGTGGGTGTTAGTTGTATTGGTGGGAAAAAGTTCATACTTGGACCCATTTATTGTTCTTTCAAATTTAAGTTTTGTGGATTTCTACTACCTTTCCATTATCCATTGGTTGATATCCCACTTTCTTTGTTTTCTACAAGCTCGACTTATGTTAGTAGCTAAATGTTAGAAACTTTTTCTTCAATCGTAGACCCTTAGAAAAAGAGTGAACTTACTACCTCACATCCATTGAAAATGCAAAAATGTTCTTGTGGAGGAATTAGGTATTAGTTTTGTTTGTTATTGTGATAGCAGTAGCAACTCATGCTTTCTTCACATGTTGGAAGAATTTGACATGCTAGACAATGACATGCTATGCTTATGTAGAAATTAAGTGTTATTTTTAATTAAGGCATGTACTCACGTTTGATGTGAAGATTATAATTTACCCCCAACAGGATATTTAATTGTTTTTGCTTAAGTATTGGTTATGTTGTTCAGATGATGTTGTTGCTCCATTTTTTAGGTCTCTTGAATTTATTATTACCATTTGAAAACAAGTTAGCAAATAGAAAGGAGAATTGTTGTGTTTGCTTGAAAACTACTATCTTATTAAGATTGATGTTTCAATTTCCAAGTCTCATGATTTATCATTACAATTGAAAATTGGAATTCGAGTGGATCTCCAGTTTATCCGGGCAGGTAATGGGGCAGGTAGTAGGGCAAGACTATCCAAGTAAGTATTCGGGCAGGACTCAGGTTTCATAACAAATCTTGTAAGATTGGTTTGGATTTTGTATTAAAACACTGTAGGGTGATAGAATTGGGCTTGATATACCTTATAAGATAACAGATCGGATTTATATATCCCTTTACATCCATACTCGGGTTATCAAGTTTTGGTATTTCAGATACTTTTGGTATTTCACGCTTCAATATATCAGGTACCTTTGGCATCTCAAGCCTCGTAATCTCGGGAACTTTTCAGAATTTCGGACTTCAGCATTTTAAGAACTTTGGGACTTCAGACTTCCGGAACTCAGCAGCCTTTGACATTTCATGCCTAGGTATTTCAAGAACTTTTGGGACTTTTCAGGCTTCAACAAAGGAGGCAACTCAGACTTCAGCAGACTCGGGAGCTCAGGTTTAGGAAGTCAGGAAACAGGTTTAGCCAATGTTGGGACCGGCAATTCAGGCTTGGGAATTTCTGGATCCAAAAGGAGACAAGAAGCAAGTGCAAAATCAGCACTTGCAATGCATAGGAAGAACACAGAGAACAGTTTCCGACGGTAGGCCAGGGCTGGCTGGAAAAAATCAATAACCAAGAAAATTCGCTTGGAATGAGAATTTATTAGTGATATTGTTCTGATTATGATAAATAAAGCCACGTATATGACCTTTTATGGAGGGGAAGATTTGGGATACGGCATCTTGAAAGTAGGACCTTCGTAGTGGCTGTTGGGAAAATGTGTGAATCAGTTGAACTATTTCATCTATTAACGCCATACACACAAGATAAGCAGTACAATACCGTAGGCGTGTTGCCATGCTGGTTCTGCCTTAGAAAATCTTAACTAAAGTCTTGTCACTTCAGCTTCCTAGTATGATCTCAAAATCATAGAGGATCATTCCTAAAAATGAATTTATCGTAGTTAGACAAATATGAAGTAGATATCCAGCCCGCTGGATGACTCGGGTGATCTAGAAATACATGACTTGCAAGAAAAGTATACCAAATCAGATGAATCTCCATCCATGTTCGTAAGAGGTGGTTTTATTCTATCTTCGAATGAGATTGATACAGATTAAAAGCTGAGGCAAACAAAATTGATACAACGATGAGAGAATTAAATCATACAATAAACCATAACAAAAAGAAAATTGTAGCCCTTAGAGTCATACTGATGAATCAAGAGAGAAAGTCGAGTACATCCCACATCACATACGCGCAACGTAAGAATTGGCTTGTGTGACATATCTTACCCATCGATACGGATTGTAAGCACTGGACTTTTTTGCAATCTGCAAATACTTCACCTGCATCAAAGAATCAGGCAAACCCTCAAGACTTCAGGATAGTTACTCCTGAGTAAGTGCAATTGGCTGAGATGGGAAAGCATAATTAATAAAACAATTGGAAGAGAAAAATGGCAATTGACAGGTAAGTGGCAGTACAGGCTGTACAGCCAACCAAAGAGAGAAAAATTAAGCGTAGCTTTTTTCTGCAGAAGAGAGAAAGTGAATAGATGAGAAAGTTGATAGGATATTCTCATAAATCTTGGTCCATTTGGCTAGCTTTTTTTGACACATACAAACACTTTTTTCAAACTTTTTTTCTAACAAATTATTTGTCAAGAAATAGCTAAAAAAAAAATTAGACAATTCTCATGAAAAGATCAAATAAATCAAATTTGATAAAACATAAAAGCAAATCAGACATATTTACACATATCATTTCAATACAGATACAAATACAGATGAAAAATAGACCATCCAAACAATTAAATGCATAGGATTCTCAAACATGTGCTTTCAGACACCCAACTTTGCAGTGCAGATGGCTGACTAAAAGTAGAATGAAAAAATCCAGATGGATCTTCAAACAGAAGCCACTTGAGATGATGTAACGTATGCTTACAGCATAAGTACACATAAAAAATGAACTACCATTTGGTTGCTCATTTCAGATGTGTTAAAACTTTGCAACGATGGAAATCCTTTGTTTTGAAAAATATAAATGTCATATTTTCAGATAAGAACTACATATCATTGAAACTAATCAGAGTCAAAGATTGTGTTACCTGTAATCCTGAAGCATTATACATGGGAATCGTAAAAGTCATGCTAACTGGTCCAGATTCCTTTGAAATATTTCCTGAATGAGGTATGTAGGAAATAAGTACTTACCATAAATGAAAGATATTTTCTGCTTTTCTTTCATGAATATGACAACTTCATACCATGAAATTCTTGTGAGAATGTAAGTTTTGCACGCAGTGTATGTTCAGATCCACCAACAATCTGTAATGCACATCAGCATTAAGGAACATGATATCACTTAACTCCACAGAATTTGGCAGATCAGCCTCCACAGATAATGTGGAAACAGCAATAGATTGTTACCTTTTTAAGATTCCATTCAATTTTTTTATTCATTTCCTTGAAATCAGCAGTTTGCCCAACCGGTCCAGGTTCCAGCTCAAATGTAGCCCTATGAAAAAAATGACAGTAATTTACTCTAAAAGCAAGGAAAGACATTCCAAAGAGCATATGATTTCTGCAGAGAAGATCCTGCCACTACCGACCCTCAAACCCCAAAAGAGGAAGACAATATTGAAGTGACATTGCCCACAAATTCCCAGAGCTATTTCTGAGATAAATTCACTTAATAAGAATTAACTAAAAGCTACATTTTGACCTAGGTTCAGAACCATACACACAAAATTCGATTAAAGACGATGCCAAAAGATTTGCATTCTCAGAACTACTACCTTCAAGGCTTCCAATCAAGCGCAGAAGACTGCTGTCTTATTAAAACCGGAAAACTTATTTATAATTAAATGGTCTTACAAAAACTTAAGAATTTCAGCAAACTATGTAACATAATTTTTACACCCACTGGCAATATGATATACATAAGATATCCTATGGAAGAATTACCTGGCAGTATATTTTGGCAGAGGCATTTGCACTACAATCGTATTTGCAGAAATATTCGAGGGATATTCTGCACGTATTTTGATGATTGTTTCAGCCTGAAAAGTTGCACCTCTATTATATTAAAAATGGATATGCAAACATGTAATACACCTTTGCAATATAAAACTGCCAGAATTAGGTAGAATCCGTGATCTGCTGATACAGTATCTAATAATTAACAAAGCAGCAACTCCTCACATTGAGACAATGTTACACCAACTCACCCTAAGATTTCCTGCCTCTTCAATCAAAGCATTTATACGGAATGGAGGCTTGAATTCTTGGGTCATGCGGTAGTTCATGACTGGAAATTCACCATCAGGGGGAACCTGGAAGCCCACAACAGGGTGATCACTTACTTGATGATAAAAATGAGAACATTTGGCAAGCCAATGGAGCTAACTTATCCAGAAATGTCTCACCAAAGTCAAAGTTCTGTCAACATCAAAACTATCCAGTCGAACTGATTCATGAACAATCATCGAGAGTCACTGCTCCTGAACCAGAAGAACTTCTATAATCTGTCAAATGAGATGAATCCTGATAGGATGAGTACATAGTTGACCCTTACACATCCATTGAAAGGATAAATAGAAAAAAGAAAAAGAAATGCTGCAGAAATACCAGCCACATGGTTCTTTCTTTCTTGGTCATTTCATAAATCTTAAATAATCAAAAATGGGTACTTATGTGAACAAGGAGCATATACTGCGTTATCACATTGAATCAAAAATCCTTGCTGAAAGTATTTGGGTAGATGATCTAAGGTGTTGAATTATGCACCCTTAAACAGATTGTGTCGAACAGAGTTCAGAAAGAGAATTCTAATGACCAAGGTTTGGTAAATCTACCAATGCACATTTCATTGGGTTGAACTGTTGCTTTTTTCAGTTGCTGAATCTCCAGCTCTGGTGGTTCTGGGGATCAAGCAAAGTAGCTTTTCAAAGTTGGAATTGGTGGTTTTATAAGGAGACATGAACCAGCTTTGGTGGAATACCCATCTGCTTATGAGTATTTTGATTGTTGCAGGTGGTGTTTTAAGGGTACCTAAATAGTAGGTAATCTGTGGTTGATATGACCCCAAGAATTTATCAGCCTATGTTTCGGGTTCATAGTAGAAGGGCAAAACCTCCTCCTGCGTTTGAAGTGCCTTGGCGTGTGTTGTTGTATTGCATTGTCTTGTGGTGTTGTGTCATGTAGCAGCTGCGTTGTGAGTGAATGTGGTGTCATTGTCCAGTGTCGGTGTGTATTAGTTGTAGAGTGTTGCATTGGTTATTATCAAGTAGGTCTGGGTAGTGTTGGTTATTGTGTTGATGTGGCGAGTTGTTTAGAGTTGGTTAGAGAGTTTGGAGGGTATAAATAGTGGACTCAAAGGAAATATTAAGGCAGAAATAAACATACTAGCAATAGGCAGTTTAACTAAAAGAGATTGGCTATTGGAGCTTGGTAGCCACTGAATGTAACCTCTAATTTCATCTAGCTGGTTTGTTGTCTTGCTTGCCCATGGCTGTATCAATTGGCATCACCTATGAGAAACTCTTGTAAAGGAGATGACTAGAATGGAAAAATGAGTTGAACATTTGGAAAAGAATGTTAGGGAGATTGGTGAGGAGAGGTGTGGTAATGTAACTGAGTTGCAGTAACAAATATCATATGCTCATTGTCATTGTAATTCGAAGCATTAGAAAGTTCGATCTCGGCAATGCAAGCTATAATTCATAATCTCAGGAATGATCGACAAAGAAATGGCAAAAAATATGAGACTACTATTAAAAATAACATCAAATAGTTGGTGATCACAGAAGATATAAGAATAGAAGAATCAAAACAACTGATGAAGAATATCGCATAAGCACAGCAAGTATTACACTTCCAGTGTTTGAAGGCGAGGATGCTGTTCATTGGATTACATTGGCTGAAGAGGTATTTTGAGGTTCATCAAGTAAGAAATGATCAAAAGGTTTCTTTGGCTTCAATGTATATAAGAGACAACTGTACGTTGGCCTAAGATGTTGAAATGGAAATTTCCTCACCTAGACTAGGAATCGCTCAAGTAGGAACTTCAATTCCGATATGATGATCAAGTGTCCAACAATCCTTTTAAAAGATTCTCCACAGCAAGGCAGACTACAAATGTTGCTACTTATACTGAGGAATTCAAGGCACTGACTTCTCAAGCACCGGAGATGACAGAATCGCAACTTTTGGGGATATTTTCTTGGAGGATTGAAAGACGAAACCTTAAACTCTTGCTGAATCTATTGAGTTGTCTTTATATGTTGAAAAGGAGTTCAATAGTGGAATATTAATTTCCACAATGCCTCATAGTAATACTGAGAAATTTGTGAGACATGATTAAATGACGTCAAGAGTTGTATCAAATTCCAAGGCTACTCTTCTGTCTTAAATGCATATGCTCATCACTCCAACATATATAGTCCAGCACACACTTCATCTTGGAAGTGTACAGCCAGAGATATTATTAGTGATTCCGGTGTTGATAACAGCTGCTGTGTATCTACCAAGAGAGGATTATCAGAGTCTAGTGCTGCTTCAAGTAGTGTAGGGTCTCATGTAAGTGGCGGAATAATCATATGCTAAGTTTTTGGAAAAAAAAAGGAATAAAGGATTATGTTTCCATTGTGACCAGCCATTCAATGCTAACCACAAGTGCCCTAACAAAACCTTACTGGTCATAATCCTAGAAAATGTCTCTCAAGATGGGTGGTGCAGGCAGATGGTGTGAATTTTATTGAATCAGAGTTGAAAGTACAGAACGTAGAAGAAGCGTGGTTGGAGTTACCATTGCTGTCTTTGCATGGCTTTAACGGCCCCAACACAATGAAGTTTTGAAGACAGCTTGCTACACATCAGATTATTATTTTAGTCGACACTGGAGCCAGCCACAACTTTGTCTCTTCCAGGTTAGTACAACAACTGCATTTACCAATTAGTACTACTTTGCCATTTTCTGTATGTCTGGGTGATGGCCATTCTACTAAATCTAGTGGAATCTGTCAAGGTTTGCATTTTCTAGTGAGAGAATTTAAATTTATGTTGATTGCTGTATTTTGGAGTTGGGAGGTATTGATATGATATGAGATGAGGGGCTGCCTGGTTACAAACCCTAGGAGAGGTTAAAGTTTACCGGAAGTTGATGACAATGAAGATTCCGTATAATAGGCATGAGTTCATTTCATGTGATGATCCGACTTTGCAAAATCCGGTGTCACTTTCAGGCCCATTGATGTGATTAATTTTTGTCAATAAAACTAAGGAATATGCAGACGTGTTCGCAAAAAAGACTGGGTTACTACCTTGTCGCGGCATTGATCATCGAATTCCATTGAAAGAAGAGGCAGGTCCTATCAATGTCCATCCTTATAGGTGTACTCACGTTCAACAAGATGAGATTGAGCTGTTGGTAAAAGACATGTCATGTGATGGAAATATCAGAGCCAGCTCAAGTCCTTTTCAACTCCAGTTATATTGGTTCAAAAAAGGACGCATCATGGCAGTTTTGTGTAACCACAGGGCTTTAAATGAAGCCATGCTGGTTGATATGTATCCCATACCAATCACTGATGAAATATTAAATGAATAGTATGAGGCAACTATTTGTTCTAAGATTGATCTACAGTTTGAGTATTACCGCATTATCAAATTTGGATATCTCCAAAACATATTCATAAAACTCATCAAGGGCACCATGAGTTTTTGGTGAAGCTTTTTGGTTTGATAAATGCTTCCACCACATTTCAAGCAACAATGAACGACTTGTTCTAACCTTATTTGCGTAGTTTTGTATTAGTATTCTTCAATGAGATTCTTATTTACAGCAAGAATTTGCCTACGAATTTGGATCATTTGCACATGGTATTTAGTGCAAATAAAAATAAGTGTGTATTTGCGCTTCGTTAGATCATCTTGGTCACATTGTCTCAGCTGAAGGGGTGAGTATGGATATTGTCTAAATCAAGAGTGTGTTAGTGGCCTGTTCCTATTCCCATCAAGGGTGTTTGCAGTTTTTTAGGCTCTCAGGTTCTCATAGAAAGTTTATTAAAGACTATGGAAAGATTGCTCATCCTTTAACATCTTTATTGAAAAAAGATGCATTTGAAACAACAGACTCAGCTTTAGATTCCATTCATGTTTTACAAGCTGCTTTGCTGAGCGCACTGGTTTTAGCTATGCCCAATTTTAGCCAACCCTGCAAGGCCTTGTCTACTCGGAATATAAAATCCACCTATGATTAAGTGTTGCGGCACTTGTCTTGTCTATAAATCATTGGAGACCTTATCTCCATCAGCAGAAATTTGTTGTGCACATGGATCAAAAATGCCTTTGGCCCTTGTTAAAACAGCAGACAACAACTCCAAATCAGCAGCATTGGTTGGCCAAACTCTTGGGATATGAATTTGAAATCCAACATGAAGCTAGCAATATGGGGCAGCTGATGCTTTTTCTAGAGAGTTTGAAAATCTAGAGATAGTGGGTATTTCAAGTCAAATTTGGACTGATTTGGATGTTGTCAGAAAAGATGTGTTGAACGATCCTCTTCTATCCTCTAAGATACAGCTGTTGCACCAAGGTCAAGGGGCTGGTCATGGATTTCAGTTACCAAATGACACATTGTATTATATAGATAGGTTGGTCGTACCATCTAATTCCACCTGGGTCCAATTGTTCTTACATGAATTTCACTCCACCACTAGGAGGTCATGCTGGGTTTGTTAAAACTTATAGGTGACTTGCTTCGAACTTATATTGGGTTGGTATGAAACGTGATGTGGCACATTTTGTAGCTTTATGCTGTTTGTTAGTGTAGTAAGGTACAACCATTGTTGCCAACAAGGTTACTTAACCCACTACCTACTGGTAAGGCTCTGTAGGAAAATATTTCCATGGATTTTATCACTGAATTACCAAGATCAAAGGGTTTGATGTGGTGTTTGTGGTGGTGGACCATTTTTCTAAGTATGGTCATTTTCTTCTTCTACAACACCCTTACTCGGCTAAGTCAATTGCTGATGTTTTCATGAAAGAAGTTGTTCAACCACATGGTATTCTTCACACTGTTGAGAGTGATCAAGATTCATTATTTGTGAGCGGGTTTTGGAGGTAACTCTTTTGCTTGCAAGGGACTTTATCACATTTTGGCATGGCCTATCATTCAGAGACCAATTGACAAACAAAGGTCTTAAATTGTTGCATGGATTATGTAAGATAATTAATGGTTCCTTAGGAGAGACTGAATTGAAAGATCGGAAAAAGAGATGCAGATTGATGTGCTCGAAGCAAGTTGCTGATTCATGATCCTAGGATATGTGGTTCCCTAGGTTCAAAATTCTAAAGAGATTACACACATTGCATAATAGCACATATGATTCATACTTCTGAGCAAAATAGCTACAGAATAGGATAATATTGCATAATTATAATGTCGGTAGGAAGAGAAAGGTCAGAAAATACCATAAATGGATCTGCCACCCCTTCCTAAGCTCAATTCCTCATTAAGAGCCACTCGAATTTCAGGATTCCCAGAGAGATAACTCTTCATTTGGATGGTACCATCAATCTCGGAAGTCAGAATATATCCCTGGCCAACAATCATTACAAAGTAATATCAGTAATTAAACACCGAAAATGAGCAAATCTAGCAAATTAAGGTCAAATTTAAAAATAAAAATACATAATAATTGTTTAAAAAAAAAAAAGATGAAGAAGAAGTAGCTAGCAACATTTAGGGATTGTTTGGATCATTCGATTTTTATTAATTCCGTATCTGTATCAGATCTGCATTTGTAACTTATCTATTTCATACATGTATCTAATTTGTTTGGTCTGTTTATAAATAAAACTGTCAATCTTTCATTGGTATCTAATTTTTAACAATATATTTGAAAACGATAAAAATATTATATCTAATTTGTTTGGTCTGTTTATAAATAAAACTGTCAATCTTTCATTGGTATCTAATTTTAACAATATATTTTAAAACGATAAAAATATGATATCAAAATAACCGAAATATGATGAAAAAAACAAACCCTTAGAGAAACCCCTGCTTAGCAGGAATATCTTAAAGGAGAAGGGAGAAGTATAGTGATATTTGAATTGAACATATATAGACCCCTAACAGTTGTTCCATGGGAGGGAAAAAGAGGAGGAAGGGCGAGCGGGGGGGGGGGTGGGGGTGGGGAGGTGAGAGAGAGCAAGCACAAAACCAATTTCAAAAGATATGCCCAAAAGTATCAACTTTACTTAGAAAATAAATGAATGATAATAATTGCAATAATAAGTAAATGTCATGCAACTAGCCTCCTTAAAATGACAAAGATGGACCAGTTACAAGATGCCTATTGACTAGGTTAAAAAATAAAAATAAACTACTTCTAATCTTCAAGAATCAAATCAAAATTTTAGAGACGCTCTCAAGCAAAATGACATCTTCTTTCCCTCCATCATATAGACCAAACTTTTCAATCTACCAAACCTAGGAGAATCCAGGACCTTGGAACTGACAGTATGCATGGAATTTTTCAAATACCCATACAGCATGGAAGTCACACAACAAAAGAAATGCTATGAGGCACTAACACTTCTTTTTTGAGCTGTACGAAGTGTCTACTTCGCCCATCATGACATGTGTTTGGCACACAAAAAGCATCTTTTTCAAGAATATTATTTAAAAAAACAAAAATGGGCATGCAAGTTGGACACCCCATGTTTCCGTATTTTTTTCCCTGTGTGTAGGTTTCCAAAAGTGCCAGACACTGATGGTATGAAATCGTGCCCTTATTTAAAAATAAAAAATTTTACCAACCCTAACCACGTACCTGATAGTCATAGATTTCAATAAGCAGGGACATAACTTAGTGATCCAATGGTGTCGAAGGGAAGGGTTTTTTTTTTTTTTAGATGGATGAAAGAGGTACTCTAGGGATAGCAGGTTTCAATTAGCTCTTTGAGCCTTTGTCAACTATATCATATGTATGAGTTGAATCCTTCAGGTACTTTGATTTATAAGGGGAAAGGAAAGAACCTAATAATTGATAGCATATTCCAGTTTCTGTGTTAATATATATATATATATATATAAAAAAAAAACCAGCAATGAACAGAATCCTTCACTTACACACGTCATGCTATTCAAAAGAAATTAGTAACCTAAACTTTTAGGTGAATGATCAATCAGATCTCATTTATAAATTACAGCGTCAGCCAACTTTCCAAGAGAACTTGTCTGGAAAAGCACCAAAAAGCAAGTGCATAGAATGTCGAAAATAAAACCACACTGCTGATGATATATACATAAAGTAACATGCCTATCATAAAATCTACAATCTGGATATTGCGTTGACTTAGTCATACAATCAACTAGATGGGCGTTTTTCTTTAGTGCCAACGTATAAATAAGTAAACATGTAAACAAAGCTTCTAAAATTGGATGATGCAAACGTAAATTGTGGAATAAAGTACGCACGCTTGAACTGAAAGTGACACTAATCTTCTCAATAATATCCACAAATATTTCCTCCCTCTTCTTTCCCCCAGGCTCATTTGCAATGATAGATTTTGTAACTGCTGTACCTGGCATTCTTTTAGTTCCTTGCTGCACAATGCAAATGGAAACATAGATCATCAACAAAGTTGCAAGACTTAGTTCCAAGAAAAGAAATTTTTGAGATACAATACCATAAAAATTGCAGCTGGACCAAGTGGCGGCACGCGTGATAAATCAACTGCAATTGGCTCATTAAATATATAGGACTTCAATACTTCTGTGGATTTGATTGTACATAACCAAAGTCCTGAAACAAATTACAGGAGTTTCAAGTTAAATGTACATATAAGTTCTAGGAGAGCAGGAAGACATAAAAGCAAATAACTGGATGCAGTAAGTAATTAATATAAACCTACATGGTTTTGGATCCTTCTAAAGCCCAATATAGCCAGATAACAGATTTAACTTGTTAAAAAGATGACATAACAAGAAACTATCATCTACTATAAATTTACAAGGAAAAAATGGGCCATAAGAAACTTACTATTACTTCATCAAGCAACTCATATACAAGAACGAAGTTCTTCCTCAAAGAATCTTCACTTAAGACACCAAGGTAATCTTTAATTACTCGCGCAATCCGTTGTAAAAGCTCCAACACAAGAGAAGGAGATACATTAACTCTTGTGGTTGCTACAAATAGTAATCCAGCTACTTTCACATGAAAGTAGTTCACACCATCAACATTCTGTTTCACAGAGCAGAGATAACAATAGTGAAAGTTAATCCCAGGTATTGATATCCTTTCACATAAGAAATTAAATAACTCCAATAATTTTAAAAACAAAAAAAAGGAAAAGAAAGGCTCCAATAATGTGAGAAACCAACATATCAATGCAAATGACATAGAGAAGTGTTTCAGTAAATACCACACAACATATCAACATATATTCTTATACTAAAGATATAATTATTATCTGGAAGGCAGGGTCATGAAGAAATCAATGGATGTAAAGAATAAGTCACTTCATTGAAGGAAGCAATAATAGAAAGGGAAAGAAACACATTATAAAGTAAAAACAAGCAAATCAACCGTAGTAGTTGCCAATAACTTTCAAACAAATGGCCATCTGTATGGAGATTTTTTGTGATAAATAAGTTGACATAGATGGAGTTCTTGTATCTAGAAGCACAAGCTTTAAAATGAGTTTTTTTTTTTTTTTTTCACCCACTTAGAGAGAGAGAGAGAGAAGCTTTTAAATAAGATAGGCAAGGTTCCATATGAATTTTACATGATATCAAAGAGGAAGGTTGAAAGCTCAGGCACTTCTCTCTTATTTATACCTCATTTAATCACCTCCACATGCCATCATAAAAGAAAGTTGACATATAAAGACAAAAGCCCATTGCCCCTAAAAAAAAACAAAAGAGAGAGAGAGAAAAGGAAAAAAGCCCATATCTGTAAATTTAAACTTTTAAATGAATATATTATGGTTCAAGACAAAGTTAACACATTCGAACCCCATCAACATATTACACGTCTTCATGCACAAATTTTTCTTCTTTCCACAAACATATTTGCATGAATACTGTTGTCTCCAATAACATATATGGGCATGAATCAATATCATCCCCCAAAAGATGGTCATCAAACTATAAGTAAATAGTAAATACAATGAAAGAAGGGCCAAGAGAAGAAGAAGAAGTAGAGGGGAAAACAAAAAGAGAGGACATTACTTTCACTATAAGGATTAGAAATGGTGAGATACACAGAAACACCCAATGCTGCAACCACCTTGGCCCACAGCCGGTTGAGCAAATAAAAAAAGGCCAAACAATTTGCTTGCAAAAACTCTTTACAGATCAGGGATGGATTATTTAGACAAAATTTACAAAAGTGGCAAATCAACAATTCTTTCTAATTTGATTGACCAAAAAAACAATTCTTTCTAAGTTTATGCATGAGGATATTTTTTGAAGAAATAAAAACATGTCAATATCAATTGGATGTCCAAAGTCAGGTCTTAAAAAGGAAAAAAACATTACAGGACATATGAACAATGCCCTAAAGAATAAATAAGTTAAGCCAATATCTCTATATTGCCTCAAAACTCTACAATTTTTTTATTAAATAAAATTAAAAAAAAAATACCTACAAATACAGGTGGTGCTTGTGCTTCCTCCTGCCCATCCTCCTCCAGAACTTCACTTTACGGAAGAATATCTCTGTGCTTCCTTTTTGCACTTCTCCACGATCTGAAAGCCATCAAATCACGATTTAAGCTTCTATACGTCATGATAGAAGAAAAAACCACAATTTATGCTATTCTTTAAGGGCTTTTTTTTTATTTTGGGGGCTACAAATGGTAAGCATTTGTAATGCTCGTAGTTCAAAATATTGCTGTTTAGATAGTCGATTTGGTTTCGTTTTCAAACTGAACTGTACATATATAATACCGATGAAAACTGACAATTTTACTGATAAACTGACCAAACTAAATCGATACTGATTCAATACCAATAAATTACTGATACAGATAAAAATTTGACAATCCAAATAAGCTCTAAGAGGATAAAAAAGCAAGAATGCAACATCAGTTGGACATATAGGAAACTATCATGAAAGCATCTAGAATTTCAAAGCCAATAAGAAGTGACGTTGAGCATTTGAGATAATTTCACCATAATATTTTTTTCTCTTGGTGATTCAATAATCCTATTCATATATATGAACGTACAAAAGTGACAAATCACCAAAACTAGCTTTACAAAATGATGACATAGTCACAAAGGCCATACTCATTAAACATAAACTTTACGGGTAGAGAAGATTTCACTGGGAATTCAGTGACTGATTTAGGACAGCATCTGTCTGCTCTGATTGAAAATTAGGGCTTCCAGTTTTGACTGCATTTCCCATCCACTAAATGCTACAAACCATTGTGGCTAAGGCTGATCTCCAATTGCCTATAATGGGTAATTGCACTAAGGATGTCACAAACCAACCAGAGGTAACTCCAATGGAGATGTTGTGAAAAATAGGGAAGCCAAATAACCAGGAGCCCTCTCTTCAGATGAGATTGGAATAGTGATAATTGAAAGGAAAAAAAAAAGTGCCTATATGATTCAGGGGCCCCTCAACATAGAAAACAAGTTGCATTTGGACAATTTCCCACATCAAAAGCTTGTATTTGGTGTGGAATTTCCCATTCCATGCCAAAGGATCAAAGAGTTCTAAAAATCTATTTAGCAGATCCCACAACTTCTCCCAAAAAACTCTGTCAATGATTCCTCATAGAGTCAAAGGCACTTTTTGATAGAAAATTCCCCTGACAAGCAAGCAGTCCAAATATGCTTATCATTACTCGAGTTACTCGTATTAATGTCTCCTGGGAGAAATATCTATTTCCAAATACAATCCTGAGATAGAGCCTAACTGTCTCCTTCAGCAATCAAATACCACCATTTCTAGGAAGCTAAGTTTTTAGGTAATGTCATTTCAGATTTTATATTTATTAAAGTGGTTACAGGAGAGGGGAAAAATGCTATTATCCATTATGCTAAAGCAAGAGAGAAACACACACGGTGACCTAAGATATCAATAAATGCACCAAAATACTCAAAAGGGTGGAAGGTTCCATATCCAGGTTATTCAATCACACAGCAGCAGCAGCAACAAAAAGCCCACAACAGGATTCACCTAGCAATAACTGAACTAGAGCATGTACCAAGTCAAAGTTTTCTCTCATTCCTTTCTTTCCATGCATAATAAAATATAAAGGTGGTACCCTTCTTTCAAGCTAATTGAGATGACCACCAAGAGAATGGAATACCTTTAAGCTTGGCACGTCGTTTGGAAATTCCAAGGATGCAACAGCACAAGGATCAAACCTATAAAAGAGGGCTTTCACACAAACAAAGATCGGTAAAGGAAGATACCTAGGCCATTTCCTGCTTCCCATTTAAACCACTATACATACTGTGGTCCGAATTTCAAGAGTTTCTTCCAAATTCAGGAACACTGGGCAGGGGTTTTAGCAACCCCGAAATTTGCTCCGTCAAGGTATGAAGGTACATTTCACCATAGATGGCAAGTGATTAACTTGCACAGGTTTGTTCTGTTACAATATGATCTTCTTCTTCCATAACAAGTTGCAGTTTTATCACTGCTGATCCACTTAACCCTATCCCCAATAATCACTACTTCAAATGCCATACTTAACATTTGAAACAAAATAGGCTTATTGCAGATAAATTGAAATTTACCCAAAAACTATGCATCCTAGAGACAATACAAGAAACTACCATTCTGAGATTGCCAATCTCAGACCCTTAGCAAGCGATCCAATAATCAGACAATTAAAGCTTTCTTTTCTTTTCTTTTTTTTTTTCTTTTTGGATTCAAGTTCAAATTAATCAAGAACATTATCTCTATTTCTTTCCGCGAAAAGTACCGACGTAATTGGTCTGGAAAGTAAAAGTATCAGCTCCTACATATTACCTATGAAGTAAAACCCTAATTTAGTCAAAAAACGAAGCTTTTCCACAAGATTAATAAAACATTCTACTAATAAAAGATGGAGATCTCAGAAACAACATAATCATCAAAGGTATCATTATCTTATTGTCGTCTTTTTTTCATCCGGGATAATCGTATACTTATCGACACAGCTCTAAGCCACTATACTTCTCGAATTACTTTGACACAAGACGAAGATTAGAAATTAAATTAAAGTTCATCGCCAAAAGATTCACAATCACATCACACTGAACCAGACGAAATAGCCTAATAAACATGCAGGTACATGAACGAATCTCAGAAACCATTTTGATTTCCCACATAGTCCAAAATCACATAGCAGTACTAATTGCAAAATAGAAAGGTATAATGTGGAGTAAACTATTGTGTATCAGATCTGTATATGTGCGTGCGCGTGAGAGAGAGAGAGAGAGAGATTACAATCGCGGAAGACGATGTTATCTCCGCGCTGCGACAGCACGAAGAACTGAGAAATCATCTTCGCTTCTGATCGGTCTCGATGTTTCTCTGAGCAAGAGAGAGCTCTGATTTGGAGTTTTTCCGTGGGTCTCCTTTGAGCTTTTTTGCCTTACTTATTTTTGTAATTTTTATAATTTATATTTTTTTCAAATTGCAAGGCAAAGAGCTATATTTATGAAATAACAAATTAAGTATTTTATTTAATTTAATTCATTATCTTTCTTTTAGCATTGTATCAGACTAGTGCACAAAATCTACTGGTACGTATACACATATAAGATATACTATATAATTTATAATTAAAATTAAAAATCAATTTTTATTTAGATTAAGGAAAAAATAATAACTTTTTCTAAAAAAATTACACAAATCCTACTAAATAAAAAATAATATCAAAATGAGACAGCTTAAACTCGTCTCTTGAAAAAACGAAAGTATAAGTGGCTGATCTCGTCTCTTCAAAAGGAGGAGATTAGTGTATTCAAAAGACGAGGTTAGTGTAAATACACTAAACTTGAAAGAGACAATAATAAAATCAACCTCGTCTCTTCAAGAAACGAGATTGATTTTGCAATATTAACTCGCAAGAGATGAGTTCAACTTGTTTAAAACTGGGATTATTTTCATTATAATATCATTTTCATAATTTTTTAAATTGTCAATATTAATTTCTTTTTTCCATTTTTATTAATATATTTCACGACTCTTATTTACTAGCTTCAGGTCTAATAATTAAGGTACTCCATTCATCCACTTACTAATATAGCAGGTCATTTAATATATTTATCATTTTTTACTTAGTTTTGCCTTATATACTAAGCTTGGATGCAAGTTAAACTACTTATAAGCTACTCAAAATCAGTTTTGTAATCTGGCTTGAACTCTTTAAATGAATTGAGTTATCAACTTGAAATTCAAACTCCATAAGTTCATATCAAATTCAAACTCTATAACTTTTAAATGAATTGAGCCTAAAAAACTTAACTCGGTTCGACTTATTTGCAATCCAATGTCCAATAAGTATTAATTATTAAGATAAAGGGGTAGTTATGGTGATTCCAATTTAAACAATTGAAATATATGGAAATTTAAGCAAGTTATAACAATTAATGGAAATAATAAGAAATCTGATAAGAATGGAGCTATGTCAAAACTAAAAGTAGAAGGTGAAAAAGAAAACAAAGAGACAGATAAAGAAAGTCTCAACATATAATGGCAAAGATTGGGTATATTAGAGGACATGGTAGTGAGACACACTGTTGATGACAAATGGCCTATAAGAGATGGAGAACAATATAATATACTAGTACACTTATGTTAATGCAGTTCTAGTTGAATTTGTTGTGAAAATGTGTATAAGTAAGATTAGGTATATTAGAGGTCATAGTAGTTCTTAACTACTAGTTCGCTAAGTCCTCTCAAATAGGGGTACTTCATGAGTATAAGTAAGCTAAGGTTTCATTTACTATAGAAATATGAAGATAAGGTATTATGTGATGCAATTCTAATAATTGTAACACATGTGATTATTGGTAAGTTATGTTAATTTAATATTATGCACCACTTTGGTTGGTATTGTAACACATATTCAATCCACAGTGATGACTAAAGCTTTGTCTTATTATTAATGAGTGATTAGGATATCCAGAAATATTAGTCAGCACTAATGAAAAAGAAGAAGGGGATGAAGAGCTTGTATATCACTCTTTATTTCTTATTTAAGAAAATTATAGGGAGTAGATTCAAGGTTAAATAGTCAATTACCTCAGGGTAAAGATGTAAATATAAGATCCAAGCTACTAATTGAAGAGTCAAAGGCTAACCAAACTTGAAACAATACCTTATAACTATTAAGAAGTGTATGAGAACAAAGATTTGCATATTGTGACCGCCTATCCAAATGCTTATAAAGACGCATCAAAATAGTTGCCTATGAAATAAGTTCATTTTCACCAACAAAAGTGTTATGCAACAAATCATGAAATCATTCTAACTTCATTGGCTCTTTGTCTACATGAACAGTCGTGAACCTCCATTTGATTATACTATGTATCTATGGGTCATTCACTTGGCTTTGATCGTCTATCCAATCAAGACATTAGACCCTGGTGCTCTATAATGATGTTTTCCTTATAAAACTAGGTTTTTTACCGGTTTTCATGTTATGTCCCCAGAATGGAATTGGGTTTTGCTTTTGAAGAGGCGATAACAATGGTGACTTTGCCCTAGCCCTTCTTTTTTATCATAGCAAAACCCTTTTGCATTTCACGTTTGTGAAGCAAATACAAAAAAAAAAAAAATGATGTTTTTCTATGTTTTATTTGAGAAACTTTGTCATTTACTATCCTTCCATTAAAATGACTTTTGTGTGTTAAATAGGTTTTAAGGGTTTGTTTTACATTATTTTTTTGATATTCCTCTCTTATTTCAAGACTTATCTTGAGATGATTATTAAATGTATGATCCCTTCCACTCTATCTTTTTTATTAACAATCTTGCATATTGTGGAGAACTCATGTTTGGCTTTCATGTGTTTATTGGAATCCACTAACAACTCAATTTTCTTTTAGTGTTTTTAACCAATACTAAAGATCAATTTAAGTGCAAATTAGTTCATATTAAATATTAGTGAGTCATATATGGAATTATTTACCTTCATATCTCTTATTTCCCCTCAAAGGCATGCAGTGTTTAAAGCTCCAACTTTGGTCCTATTGAATGTTATCCATTTATGATCAAATTGATGATTTTGGTTTTCTCACATCATAACACCTAATTTGATATGGCAGAAAAACAAACAAATAAATAAATAAATAAGCAAAGTAGAATGATATACATCATGTGCTTACTTTTAGGATTTTATTCAAAGCATTAAACAAGTATTAATTACTTTAGGAACGGAGGCGGCTTTAATAAAGTTTTAGAGTAAATGGAAGGCTAAGTAAGATTCTATTGTTGGGAATAGGTTGAATTTTGAATTGAATCATATGAGGTTAGCTTAAATTACACAAATAAAGAGAAAGTGAAGCAGCAACTTTGAAGTCACATTTTACGAGAGAAACTTTGTGGAACGATAAAGTATATAGATAAATAGAGGAAACATGTGAAGCTTTCCATGCAAAAGAAAGGACTTATAGAAAGCCACCAAGTTACTAGGATAAGTGGGGGAATAGATTTGAATGTTCTCATGCAAAAGCCAAATCTAGTTGGAGGACTCGACTCAGTCTCATTTGCATAACTTGCATGAGGAGCCATCTTTTTCATTCCTTTGATTTTCTACAGATCATATTACATTAATGTCATATCAAATTAAATCACCTTAATTTGATTTGCAATCTTTAAGAACTCTTTATTTGTGTGTCACATAGCTATCTACATCAAAGGGTTATTAAACCCATGATCAATGTTAATTTACATTGGCGATTATTCAAAAATGTATTAAAAGTCATATAATACACTAGTATAAAACTTGGGAAATGTGTGTGATTTGACAACCAAATTCGGGAGATATTTTTATGATATTTTAGTTATTGCAAACATTTTAATTCTCCAAAAATCCATATTAATAAAGTTGATGAGTCCTTTCATGTGAATTTCACATCCAAAAATAGATTGATAGCTTGCTTTGATGGATCTCATTTATTCACTATGTCTAATAGATTATGGTGAACCACGAATTATTCTTAGTCATGGTACCAAAGGCTTATTATTGTTAAGGAGTCATTACAAGATATTCAATAGATTATTCTAAAAATTCAACACTCAAGCATGTTATTTTATGCATATAAAGGTAAATGGTGCATTTTAGATCACATAAAAACTTCAAATTTCAAGTGTAAGATTTTAACATATTATAGTTTACAATGTCAAATCATATTTTAAAATTAGAAAAAAAAAGTACAAAGGCTAGGTAATCATGATAACGATATCCTATCTCATGTGATGGATAATTATTTGTTTATTTTATATTGATTTTAGTTTTTCTATAGCCAATATCAATACTCAAACTAGTTATAGGGGTTTGTGATGTAATGTGTAATGCGAATTTACTGCTTCATCAATTTCATTAAATGAAATTTCTATAAACTACATGGTTCCATCATAACTTGGATTGCATGACTCTTTTCTTAACTTAGCCAACTTTAAGAAATTTTTGTTTATTTTTTAACACTAAAGGATAAAAATATTTATATGATTAGATAACTATTTATTATTTAAAACTTTAAGCAACTTAAAAATTTTATAATCGCAAAACTAATGAATTAGATGCTTTTAGATTAGATTGGCTAATGTCCAATGGATACTAACTGGTACAACAGTGGATGTTTGGACTTTAAACTATATATTATTTTTGCTAAAGCCCTTGTAGTTGAGTAACATTAACACTAATATCCTAATGGAATCAACCCAGGTTTAATTCTCCCTCCTATAAAATCTTAATCCATAGTATTTGGAAAAATAAAAGGAGACTATTGTTCTCTTTTTCTTCAAACCCATATAAGAAATTAACCATCCATGAAAGTGACACAATGCATATGGAATTGATCAAATTGAAGGTCTAGGTGTTTAATTGCACATTTGCACAAAATTTAGGCTGTAAACATGAACCCTTTAGATTTATAAGGACCCCATTTTAATTGCCTAATTTTTTCCTAAAAGAAATCATAAAAGTTAAAAATGAAAAAGGATAGAAAATTAAAATAAAACAAAGGAAAAGACATTTGAATTAGATAGATTTTGAGAGTTAAGCATCAATGTTGCAATTCTTTTAGTATGCAAGCTTGCAATTAACCATATGTATTACATTGAACTTGATGAAATTGTATCACTCTTACGGCCCGTTTACTTTGAGGAATGGAATAAAGGGGGGGATAGAAAAGTTATGCCTTAAATACATATTCCAACATTTACTTTAATTTATTGATTGCAGTGTTAAATTAAGAATACAATTAAAATTAGCAGTATGCTTTTATTTGGATCAAAAAGTAAAAGCTATATAAATGTACTCATATACCAATACTTATACTCACACATGTATACACATATGTACTATTCATATCAAACACATTATATATAAATATAAACATATAATTTATATATGATATATATAAACATACACATATACAAATATATATAGATTATATGTTGGTCTACATACACACACACACAACTTATAAATATAAATATATGTTATATAACTTATACATACAATTTATATATTCTATCAATGCCCTATTTATTTGTCGTTTATACAATATTTATACTCTAGATTATTAACTTATATATTTTTGACATATATATAACATATATATATATATTTGTATATAAGTCATAACTTATAAATAAAAAATGATATATTGTATAGCTTGTAACTTATATATATGAATTATAGCTTGTATATAAAACTTATATACGTAAAATATAACTCATACATACAACTTACATATTTTGTCAATTTCTCTATTTACTTTTTATATATACATAAATAATACATAGTATTTATATTTAAAATCTCTAGATTATATATTTGTATTTTTATACACACACATGCAACTTATAAAATATAACATATACGTATAATAACTTATACATACAATTTATATATTTTATCAATGCCCTATTTATTTTTCATTTATATAATATTTATACTCTATAATCTGTGTATCACTTAGCTCTAAACTAAAGCTAGCACTCAACATTACCAATATCTCTAAAATCATTTCCAAGATCCTTAATAACACTCACCATATCATGGGAAAAAGTATCTTCTACATGAGTTTTCCTTTTTCGCTTGTTAGGTACATGCATTGTAGGAGGTTTTGGAGATAAATCTTCTATATCTATTAGATTGTCTTCTTCATGATCATCACCCTGTTCTTCTATCTCATTGTTATTGCCATTTTCACCGTTTTCTAGTTCTTCAAGTATGTATTTAATTCCTTGTGCATCTTTTCCAGTACCTCGATCGTTCTCATAAATAAGTGACAATTCCTTATAATAAAGAAAACTCATTCTACGAAATGGTACTGCCTTTTTATGACTCTAAAATAATTAAAATATTATAAGTTAATATTTTTATAGTTACAGCATGAAATATTAAAACTAATGAGTGCTTACTTTTTTATAGTTCTCCCACACATCATGTTCAGCAATAGGCATAATCTTGTTGCTATCCCATCCAAATCCACTAGTGCTTCCATGAATGACATCGTCTTCTCTGGTTCTAATAAGTAACCAACCTTGAATCATGTATCAGCATGAAATTTACCATTTGTTTTTAATTCCACCATACACACAATAAGTGTTGCGCCTTCTATTAGAGTCCACTTTCTCTTGCTTCCTTTCATTCTTATATGAAAAAGCATTTCATCCATAGATAATAGGAAAATATATAAATAAACTAGCATAAAGCATAAATTAGGAAAAAAATACAACACTTATTTAGCTAATATAAATGTCAAAGACCAAAGTTCTAACAAAAACCATTTACAAAGTATTGATAAATGTAAATACAAAGTCTAAACTCCATTCTACACTATGTAAACAGCTATTGAATTTCACACGAATGAAACACATTTCATTCGTTGTACATCCTATGTGCTAAATATTATCTTCAATTATTTCATTCATCAAAACTATCGTAATAGGATCATCTTCCATGTTGGTAGAGTTCTCTTCAGATTCACTAAGTTCATTCTCTATAGGATCAATAGCCATTTCGGTTCTTATGTAGTTATGAAGCAAACAATAAGCTATAATAATGCGATTATGAATTTTGACAAGGTAGAATGATGGACTTTTGAGTATGCTCCAATGCAACTTAAGCAATCTAAAACATCTCTCAATAGCGTTACGAGCTACATTATGTTTCTTGTTAAAGAATTCTTTTAGAATCCTTGGTTGATAACCTCAACGTCACTCATTTAAGTGATATTGTTGATCCCTAAATGGTGCTAGAAAATCTTCACAGTTTGGATAACCAACATCAACTAGATAATATGTACTTATGATGACATATGGACACAAGTTACATAAAACATAAAAAGTTCATACATAATATGTTAGGGCCATTTTAATGACAACATAAAGTCTTACATGAGGTATTTTCAATCCATTCCTCTTATTAATAGCATCTAGAAGGACTTTACTATCAGCCGTTGATCCCTCCTAGCAAGGAAGAGCATAAACAAAATGCATACTACGAGTGCAAACTCCAAGAACATTTGTAGCGATTTCACCTTTTCAAGTTCGATATCTAGGTTTATTAAATAAGTGGCACCTTCATCTTTATGTATTAGAAATCAATTCTATCATTAAAACAAAAATAATATATTAGAAATCAATTAAATTTTTTCTAATATTTGGTTTCAAAAAACAAGATTAGATTATTAATTACCTCAAAATATTTCCACCATTCATATAACGAGCTTAAAAGGACTGGCTTTAGCTTCTTTAGAAAATGAACTTATAAGCGAAGAACTGATTTCAACACATTATGAAAAGTCCGACTAATTGTTCTACCCAATATTCCAAATTTATGTTTTATGATTGGGTAAATTACATTAGAAGGTCACAACGTTTGGGTTTAAGTTCATTTTAAGTCACAATGTTTCGAAAAAGTTCAAAAGAGATCGCAATATTTAGTGAGTAAGTTTATTTAGGCCATAACATTTAGGGGTAAGTTCATTTTAAGTCACAACATTTAGAGAAATAGGTCAATTGAGATCACCAATAACACATGTCAATAAGAGATATAGTTAATTAAAACTCAAGAAACCCTTCTTTTAAGACCCCATTGATATGCATCAATAGGAGAAATACTTAATTAAATCTCAGAAGACACTTTTCCAAAGGTTGTGAACTTTTTGAACTTTTTGAAACTTTCTGATCTAAAATAAATTTATCCCTAAACGTTGTGGCCTTCTGGTGTAATTTACTCTTTTATGACTCTATTTTTCACATGATGAGCCAAAATATTAGGAACATTACTACTTGTTCATCTATAAGCATGTGACAAGTAGTTTTCAACCCCCTAAGCCTTCCAACATTTCACAAAGCTTAAAAAACACTCTTGCATCTATTCTTAACATGTCTTTAAAACTATCATTATTACTTCGTAATATTCTTCTAATATGTTCCCTCTTAGCATAAAAGTTCGAGACATAAGTTCTAGGCCTATCATCATATAGTATAAGTACTAGACAACATGACAAGTAAAAGCCTAATAATTGTGAACATTTGAAAATAAGTGGTCAATATAGCTATTGGCCTTTTCTTTCTTCCTTCATTAGTTCTACATAGCACCTAATCCATTACTATAAATAATTAAATGAGATTAACAATACTTAGCTAATTCAACATCATGTATTAAATTATAAGAAGAAACATGATAACACAATGGATGGAAAGGTAAAAGAGAGAATTTATATAGAAGTATTGTGTAATGTTATCATAGTGAACCATTAAAAAGTACAAATATCCTAACATAATGTTATCACAAACCATAAACATAAAGGATCATAAAAAAGATAAATATATTTAATTTTATATTGAAGTATCCATTTAAAAATGAACAACAAGGTATGAATTAAATGCAAATACAAGATTCATAATGTACTACTAAGACACAAGAATACAAAAGTATAGAATCAATACAACACATTTAAAAACTAGGTCACTCCACATAGGTATTAATGGCACTAAGAAATAGAGAAAAATAAAAGTAATTTATATAAAAAGATAATGAAAATAAAAATAAAGAAAGAAATTTATAAACTTCGGACAGTCCAAAACCCACCTAGTTACAAAAAACCTATTATCAATCCTATTATCATGTATATCGATGTTGCAATAATGTTATTGATGATGATGCTAATATGCGAGCTTTATCAATGGTTTCCGGAAATATCGATTCATTTATCAAAGAAACGAAATTAAAATTTCATGCTTTCAAATTTATCTTATTATTGAATAAAAAAAAAAAAAAACAATGTTTCATAATGTCTACGGTCTTTTCAGATCACAGTGGGAAGATTAATAGCCGAGTTGATTTCACAACATTTAATCATCAACACTTTAGAGATATTATTGTAAACTAATTAACACTATCAACTCGTTACTATGAATTTGAAACTCTTAAACCCTAACTTTTGTAAGCTGGCGCTGTTACAATTTGACTTTGGGATTTGTATGTAATTTGCTTGAACACATAACATGGACTTAGTCTAGACTCCGATGATAGTTAGCCTAGAGGAAGAGGACAAACCCTGGTGAAAAATTTATAAGAAACAATATTAAATTGCATAATGATTACATTGTGGCAAAAAAAAAAAGAGAGAGAGTTTTTTTTTTCCTTGTTTTCCGTTGTCTTTATGAATAAGCTGAAGGTAAAGGAACTAAATGTTATTGCTTTTAAAAAAAATATGAAAATGGTACTGAGACGAAAATTTATAGTTTCAATTTTGGATAAGTTAAACTTATTTTTGAAATGAAGATATAGTAAATAAATAATCTTATTATTTTAAAAATCGAGTTAAGCGTATTTATATTGATCTCGTCTTTTTAAGAGGCGAGGTTGTTTTAGTAACGTTGTGTACGGCTCATATCCTCACATCCCTCTTCTTTGTCGTCTCTCTCAATCGCAGTCAAGTATTTCCATTTCCAATCTCGTCAACATTATTCCTCCAACTAACTGACTGAGTTTCCCTTGAAGTTCATGAACGTGTGAAGAAAGATTCCTCTAGATCGAGTCATGTACTCAAGAGAGCATCATCTTTTGTTTCCTTGCTCCTCCGAGGGGCTTCCTTTAGGGCTCGTTCTTCTTTTCTATCTCATCAACTTTTGTTTCCTTGCTTTTCGATCCACTGGTCGCTGGAGCCATGGTAGCGCCTAAAGATGAAGAGGGATAGGTTAACCTCACTTGTTGAAGAGACGAGGTTACTGTAATAGAACATATCTTATCTTTTTAAAAAATAAAATTATGTGAGTGTACTAAACTGATGTTTTGAAGAAAAGAGATCATTTACTTTTTACATCGTTTCTTTAAAAGACGAGTTTAACTTGCCTAAATTGAGATTATTTTTATCCCAATGTTATTTTTGTTATTTAAAAAAAAGTAGTATTATTATTTTCCTTCTCCCAATAAGCTGGTGCAATCCAATTTTGGCGTAACTCATGCAACGATTTCCTGTACAATATGCAAGGGGCTCCAAAAGTGGGGAGGGTCCAAGAAAATGCTAGGTTAGGTCCAATTCAATATGTTTTACTTCTTCTTCTTCTCCGGCAATCACAGCTAGGGCTGGGCAAAAAAACGATCGAACCGTGAACCGAACCGGACCGGACCGAACCGAACCGAAATTTCGGTTATATTTTGAAACGGTTCGGTTCGCGGTTCGGTTCATTGAAGATAAACGGTTCGCGGTTCGGTTAGGGACCATGAACCGAACCGAACCGTTTATATATTAAAAAAATTAAATATTTATTTTACTCTTAATTTTTTTATTAATGGTATATATCTATGTCACAAATTTTAAAAACAATTAATTTTTTAAAATAAATTAATTGTTTTTAAAATTTTTTACTTAGATATGTGTTAGTCATTAGAATAAAATTAGATTTTTCATAATATGTTTCAATTATTATGTTATCTATAAGTAAGATAGATTTTAGAATTTAAACTCTAGTATTTTAACTTAAAAAAATTAATTGTTGTAAAATTTTCTTACCTAGATATGTGTTATTCATTAGAATAAAATTAGATTTTTTATAATATGTTTTAATTGTTATGTTATCTATAAGTAAGGTAGATTTTAGAATTTAACCTCTAGTATTCTAACTTCTGCATATTTCTTTTCCATTTGTCTTACTAATTAATCTAGTTCTATTATTTAGTTACTTATTGATTTATATAATTGGTAATATGTTAGTTAGAAGCATACAACGAATTACATTTTATGTCTTCTATTGAGATAAAGTCTAGTATATCATTATAGTTCAAGATAATTCAAAAAAATGAGACTAGTCATAGTTATAATTTTATAATGGATGAAATCTTTTCCTTCCTATAAGTTTTACATGTTTATTTGATAAATGATTAATTTTAAATATTATTGTTTATATTTGCATTAGTGATAAGAAATATGTAATTGAACTTTTTCGATAGAATATATTTTTTATTTTATGAAAAAACGGTTCGAACCGCAAACCGAACCGTACCGAACCGTTTTTTTTCGGTTCGAAAAAATTACGAACCGAACCGTATGGTTAGGTTCGAATTTAAAAGAAAAACCGAACCGTCAATTATGGTGCGGTTCGGTTCGGGATACAAACCGAACCGAATCGTACCGTGCACACCCCTAGTTATGACCTCAAATGAACTTACCCCAAAACGTTGTGACATTCCGATATAATTTACCCCAAATTATTATGTAGGAATAGTCAAAATAATACATTAACAACGACCCCCATACCTAAACAAATTAATTAAACCATTAAACCCTCTCTAGCAAATTAACCGAACATACTAGTAAGATATAACATGACAAGAATACATAAGTAATCATAATTTGTTGATTAAAATGAGTTAGAAACAACTTAGATTCAATTACAAATGTAATAGAAACCAATTCTCTAAAAGACTAAATCCATAATAAAACATGTTTCCAATCTAATTGGATTTATAATTTAGTTAGAAACCACCCACAAACTATCTAGCAAATATACTAACGTCTATAATGGTTATCTATTTCTGGCTAAGTAAAAAGGAAATCAAAAAAATAATAGACTTGTAATTTTCATGGCATAAGAAAAGATGCAAGTATTTGTAGTAGACTTGATGTTTAGATTGCACACAAGTGCTAGCTCATCCTACAATAAGGCTTAATCTACCATTTAGATGTGGGATTATGGCATCCAAATGGTAGACCTATGGTGGCTAGCCTTAAATAATAAATTTTAAGTTATTTTATGACAAGTAAGAATAAGGCAATTAGCTAGTAAGGTGATGTTCTTTAAGCAATTTGAAGCATCATTGCCATCCAAATGGTAGAAAGCTAACAGTTGGATGGAACCTAATGCAAGGGTTGTTATCAAACCAAATGGTGGATGTATGGCTTCTTACTGAGAGCAAGTTGTCATTTATTCTCTTCATAAGCCTAATAACTACCTATATGGTAACAAACTAATGTTTCGTTACCAGCCTGTAGATGCCTACATAATTTATCTAAAACCTTCATAAGTTAATTATTTTTATTACATTTCACAAGTTTATCAACTTGATCCAAGTTTATGTGATTCTTGTCATTTGAGTATTTTAAATCCATGAAAAATAAGATGAAAGACATATGAATAGGATAAATGTGTGAAAATACACACCCATCCACCTAATTAGTAGTAACCAATTTTATGTAACTAACTACTGTTTTAGGTGAAAATACACACTCTTCCCTTTAATTTTATCTTATACTATGCTTGCTTCACCTAATATATGCTATTCGATTAAAATTGAAGGAATATATGCTTTTTTAAATACAGATTCGTAATGATTACTTTGAAATTTAAAAAGATTGAAATAGAATGGATGAAATATTTTTAGCCTAGTTAGTGGTTAAGGAAAACTTACTATGGCTATTCTCTGTAATAGTTTCTAAAACTTAATAGTTTATTTTTCTTTGTTGCTATGTTTACTCTAATTGGGAATAACAGAAAAAAAAAAAAAAACACTTGACATATTTAGACCTTGCACAGCCGATATTTATAGAAAGCTAAGAGCAGAGGTATGATATATCCATTTTTCATATTTTTAATGAAGCATGCAAGTAAAGGAGTGATGTTTTTTACCAAGTCCATGCATGGTTTGTTGAGCATTGTATTTCTACTATTTATTTTTTATGATAAAAGTGCAAAATAAGTTTAGAATTGTAGGAGCATCTTCATCTTGGAGTCATTGACACAAGACCCTATGTAAAGGACTTCACTTTTTAAGATTCTATAAGATGAGAGAGATCCTTAAAACTTTTTGGGTTTCCTTATGAAGAATTATTAAAAATAGATCCTTAACTTTTTTTTTTAATTCATAGTTGGTCAAAAACTACAGCTGCCTAACTTTTCCATTCCAGGCTCCAACCATAGGAATGACACACTTGTTTATTTTTTCAATTCACTTCATCAATTTCTTTTCCTATGGTTGTTATTATTTTTGATTCACATGTTTGGTCGTTGTTTGCAAATCTTTTTTTCTTTTTAATTCACTCCTTCAATTTTGTTTTCCTACATTGTGATTTTTTCCCCAAATTTCACCATTTGGTTATTGTAAATTGTAGAACAACATAATGTTTTTTTTTTAATTCTCTTCTTCATTTGATTTCATGTCCTTGTGATCTTCTTTTAATTTTATGGTTTGGCCTGTAATTTTTTTTTTTCTACAACTATAAATATGTGGAATTTTATCTTCACCATTCATCCAAAATTTCACTAAAGTTTACCTTGCTCCAAAAATTACCTCATAGTTAAAGCTTTAGTCACACATGGATGCCAAATCAATCTTAAAAACTAGTTGTTACAAATGCATGTATCAATCAAATCAATCTTAAAAAAACTAACCATTGTAAAAGCATCTATTAATCAAACTAATCTAAAAAAGCTAGTCATGGTAAAAGTATTATTTAATCTTCTATATATATGGGCAAAGAAACACATCCTCACCAACCACTCCATATTTCTCATTTCAATTTAAATCAAAACCAATTCACATTCTCATATAATCATGCCAACAAGTAGCTTTGATTCTAAGCTGGAAGAAGCAACCCATGAGATAGCGAATGAACTGTTACTATCATTGAGCAACACGCGAATAGAACTTATTAACTCTTTATATCAAATGCTACCAGAGTTAAGTGAGAGTTCTTCCATGATACAATGAAAGATAAGGTGTATGGATAGAGGTCGTACTAAAGGTTGAAATCACTTGTATAACGACTACTTTTTAGATAATCTAGTATATATAGATAAGCAATTTTGATGAAGGTTTCACATGAGGAAAGTTGTATTTCTCCATATCATGAAAGCATTAGAAGATTACTCCCCTATTTTAAACAAAAGGTAGAAGTTGTTAGCAAACTTAGCACTTCATCACTACAAAAGTGTGTTGCAACTATTCGAACATTAGCATACGGGATTATAGGTGATGATTTAGATGATTACTTATGTATTGCTAAAAGTACAATAGTGGACTACATCATGCATTTTGTTGAAGGTGTCATTACTTATTTTGGTGACAAGTATCTATATTATCTTAATTTTGCTTATATTCAATGCTTACTAGCTATTGTTGAGCAATATGGATTTCCTGACATGCTAAGGAGCATTAATTGTATGCATCGGGAGTGAAAAATTCGGTTGCATGGCATGGTATGTATACTCGATGTGATCATGATTGTCCAACAATTACATTTGAAGTTATTGCTTCATATGATACTTATATGTGACATGCATTCTTGGGTGCTCCAAAATCAAAGAATGATATTAACAGATTGGATCTCTCTCCCCTATTTAATGATGTTCTAGAAGGACAAACTCCTCCAATTAACTACACCATTAATGGTAGAAATTACAATACGAGATATGATTTTATAAATGGTATATAACTAGAATGGTCAATGTTTGTCAAATCTATTTCATACCTACGTGGTCCAAAGGAATAATTATTTGCTAAGCACTAAAAGGTGTTAAATGGGCTTTTAGAGTGTTACAATCTTTTTTTCATATAGTTTGTGTGCCTTTGTGTTTTTGGGATCAAGAGGTTTATTGGTTGCAATTATAAGGAGGTTGATAAACATAAAATACTAGACATGAAAAATGGAGCACTTTACCTAACTTATTTCATTATCTCAATATAT